>JASANH010001516.1:0-283140 GCA_030248295.1 Mesodorylaimus sp. YZB2_4 | reverse complement strand
TTCGATGCTGACGCATTAGGCGACGACGCCTGTGAGGCGACTGGTCTAAATGTCAACATTTGCTCGTTCGTTGGATACGATGACTGTTGTTGCAATTGGGCATTTGGCTGATAGCGGTCGTTTGCGATCGCTGCTGTTGCGATGACGCTGGTCGGCAGCACAACACAGGGACTCCAGCACCTGCACCAAAATACTTCGGATTGTTTGGGGGTGCACTAGCGGCGAAGGCATGGGTTTCTTCCTCAAAGTCGTTGCTTGATACTTCGACTGCAGCTGCCACGGCTGCGGGCTGCGCTGCGATATTCTTTGGTGCAGTTGGATTTCTCAATTGCCACTTGGCGGCACGAAGCTTGATTTCTTCGAACGACGCGCGTTGCGATCCATCGATGTGCAAATCCTGCACCAATTGAGCTAATTTGGCTGGCAAATGTTTCCTGAACGCATCGATCAGAGGCCAACGGAGCTGATCTCCAGTTAGCCCAGGGTAGGCACGCTTCGCAGCACTTTCCAATCGGTTACCAAAATCCAAATAGGACTCACCTGGCAATGGCTTTAACTCTTGAAATTGAGCGATCAAATACGATTCGTCTCGCAACTGAAAATGTGCGCACATGTCGGTCGTCAATTGAGTCCACGTTAGCGATTTCAAATCTGGGTATTTCATATAATATTGACATATCCATTGCGCTGGTTGATCAGCGACATAAATTGGCAAAAGCTGGACCATATCAATATCGTCGGGCATGCCCATCATTCGCATACGCATCGCATAATCTTGAAGCCACTCATCCAACGGAGGAGAGTTGGGCTTACCCGTATACTTGTCAATATTCAAATCAGGTGGCTTTCCTTTACGCATCGCCAGCTGCAGGCGAGACGTATTCAAATCCGCTTTTGAAGATGACTTTCGCAGTGGCCCGGGGGGCGGCGCTTCCTTATTGTGCTTTTCTCGACGTCGTTGAACACTGGATGCGACACTGACCACTGATTCATCGTCCGAATGATCCGTCGTATCTGACACTGCAGTTCGACCTGGTGGGACCAGAGGACGTTTCTTCTTTCCTGTCTTCTTGATTGATGGACTAATTGCAGCTACCAAATCGACCAATGATTGATGGATCGACGCTTGCTGAGCTTGCGCCGATGCTTGCGACGCTTGCATGGCTTGTACCGTATTCTGTAACGCTTGCTGGGTCGACGTTTGCATGGCTTGAACCGTACTTTGCAATGTTTGCTGCGTCGACGCTTGCATGGCTTGTACCGTATCGTGCAGAGCCTTGACGACTGACACCAATTGGGCGTCCATTGGTGACGCACTTTCCGTTCGACCAATCGGAGCGGGGGGTTGAGACACAGGAGGCGGGGCCTCAACCTGATTGGCCGCCGCATTCTTTTCTTGCATCAGCTGATCGTACGCGGCATTGTAATCTTCCAACCATTGGACAGAATCCTCCTGCTCTTGGTCACTGGGCTGGTCCTGGAAGGCAACATGGCGGGCCGCTTGAGAACTCGTAATGTACTTACCCGTGACTGGATCTTTGACCAATGGGCGTCTCGTTGCTGGATTCAGATACTGTATCGCGAGTGGCAATGGGACATACCATTTCACCAAATCAGGCTGTCCTTCTCGCGGCTGTCGATTTTCTTGGAGCCAAAATCGCATGAAACCCGTCGATGGGCCGAACGCTGCTGAAATTTCCAACTGAGCGATGGCGGTCGCAGCCACTCGTGCTGCATGGCGTACTGTAGGCAGATCTCGCGCCTCGTCCACTTCTCGCTGAGCGCGGGGCGCCAAAGCCGTTAGAAAACTTTGCCAAAATTCGAAATCATTATTCGACAATATTTCTTGCCACGTGAACCAACGATCTATGCTCGTGGGCGCGCAATCTTGGGGTGGGCCAAAATCGATGAGCAAATTTCGATCACTGATGGGCGCAGTCCGATTACCACTGGTACTGGTGGGACCAGAGCCTGCCGCTGACCCAATATCCCGCTGCTGCGAACTGGTACTGCCAGACCCACTCTCATTCTGATTAAGGGGCAAAACTGGTGGCTGGCTTACCCTGTCCAATACTTCTTTCTGCCGATTGACCAAATCGCCGACTGCTTTGTCGAGTTGCTGGACCCGTTCGCGATACAATCGATCTTCCTCTCGCTGCCTGGCACGTTCGTCCAACAATTGCTGCTGTTCTCGACGCAATCGTTCTTCTTCCTGTTCTAGACGTCTTTGTCGTCTTTCGTCCTCCTCCTTGTGCCGTTGTCGTTCGGCTATCAATAATCGATCTTCAATTTCCAATTCTTTTGCACGCAATTCCAATTCTCGACGTTGTGCTTCCAAGTCGGCCAACTGGCGTCTCACCTGCTCTGGGAGAGCACCGTCGGCGACTGCTTGCTGCTGGGGCGGGGCCTCGACTTGACCACCGCCATCGACTTGTCCGTTCTGATCGTTATGATCGGGCTGTTCATTTTGATCGCCGGAATGATCATCGGCGGGCTGATTTTCCAAATCCGGGTTGACTAAATTGCCTCCTTGGTCGGCCATGCCTGTCACCAAGGTACGATAATTCGACGAAAAATTCGAAAACTGACTTAAGCGAAAATTCAATAACTAATAATTCGAAAATACGTGATCAATACTCTCACACGGACCTCCGTTTTCGATCCGGCATGGGAACCATTGTAGGAAGCTGGCTGTGGCTTCCTCAGAGCTATTGCGCAATACGAAGCAACCCACGCTAGAGAGCAGTCCTTTACTAGCCACCTAGCGGGATCACGCACGAGACAACCACACACGAGCACACACACAGCACTAACTGACCGAGTCACTCATGAGACGGCACGACGCCGAGCTGACAGGAAACAGGAAACAGGCTAGACAGGCAGACTAGGGTGCGGCCACGGGGCGGCAAGCAAGATACTTGGCCATGTCACTGGCATACATCCAATAAAGATGGGGGGTGTCTTCCTAACATAGAAAAGAGCACTCAAAGGCATAAGCTATGGCACTCATTGACATGGAATGATGCATTTCACAACAGTACACCCATCACAGTACCATGCCATTGACGAAAAGACGAACGACGATTGCGCCATCAAGATCGAGGCTTGCGACCAGAATTCGGTGCTCAAAATGGAGGCGTTCGTGTTGATGCAACTTCGCGGACGTAGCCCACATGCGTGCGCCTTCCTCGGCTGCGGCCGCCAGAATGGGAAGCTCAATTACTTGGTCATGACGCTAGTTGGTCGTAGCTTGTCCGACTTGCATCGATCCCGCCCCGACCGGAAGTTCTCGCCCGCCACCGTGGCCCGCTTGGCCGTTCAGTGCATCGAGGTAAGAAAACCACTGACCGCTGGCTGCTCCAGTCTGACGCTTGCTCTTCAATTCAGGCCTTAGAGGATCTGCACAATATTGGTTTCATCCATCGCGACGTCAAGCCCGGTAACCTGGCCATCGGTCGAACGAACATGGACCGCCGCGTGGTCTACATACTCGACTTCGGCTTGGCCCGTCGTTACTCGAGTGACGTGTTGAACAAGGATCTGCGCCCGGCTCGACAAGGCGTCGGCTTTCGTGGCACTGTGCGATACGCTTCGATCAATGTTCACGACGGCCTGGAACAAGGACGCCACGACGATCTGCTGAGCCTGATGTACGTGCTGGTCGAATTTCGGGCCAGTCGACTGCCGTGGAACGACGTGGACGACGACGACGAGGTGGCCCGCATGAAGAGGAAGATCCCAGTCGCCCAACTGCTCAAAGATGTCGACGCCGAATACAGCACGCTCTACACTCGCCTGGCCAAAATGCAGTACAAGGACAAGCCCGACTACGAGTGGATGATCGGTGTGCTGCAGAGCCTGCAACGACGACAAAAGTACGCCGACGAGTGGGAGTGATCGAGGACCATAGTGATCAGGCCTCCCCATGTGCTTTGCGTAAGCGTGTATGATGCCCTGTACCAGAAACATGGAAACAGAACTGTGTCACAGGGGAGGAATTTGTTTGAGACTTCTGCGCTCGAAAGTGTGTCAATCAATTTAAGGAGCTTACTGTAGGAAGACTTTAGTTATGTCGACATGCTGCTGTTAGGGTTAAGTGGCTAACTACCAAGTGGCTGTTACTATGTGAACGGTCAGTGGTACAGCATTTGTAGAGAATTATGCTCCTTAATGCCGTGGTACAACCCGTTGTGTATCTGGGCCCGCCTATGGCATTCTTATCCACACTTTTTGACCCCTTCAGTGCTCGATTGATACTGCGTGACATTATGCGAATAGGTCTCCTCTGGTGGCCCTTGTGTCGTGAGAAAGTCGGATTTTGAAATAATGCGTAAGTGGAATTTCTAAAGGTGCACCGTTGCCCCTCTTTGTAAGCTGCGACTTACGAGCGAGAGCAGCATCCACCCAAAACTTGAAATTTGGTACGCAGGTATGTAAAGTATACACACAGAGATACGCACTTAAGTCAAATTTTTTGACCAAGATGTGGGTAGCGATAGCTGGTTCTACTGGCAACTTGAGACACTCGAAAATTAGTCATACTCATTTATCCCAATAGTAAACTAGTACTGATGTGAGCTACACCTAATTTTGCTCCCTTATCAGCCCTGATCACAGACACAGTTGTAGAGTCGTCTTGTCACGCCTTTTACCTTGACCATGCATTTTAATTATACGGACCCATTGTCAGAATTTGACCAGGGGTCTAAACATGCAAAGCTAAACGCATTACTGCTTCTGGTCATCTGTGCAGAGCAACTACATAAAAGCGGAGGGGGGGGGGGGGGGGGGAATTTTGACGTACTGTATGGGTCGAAAATCTCAAATAATTACTTCGTGTAATTTTATGATATTTAATGTTTGATGCCCCCCGCCCTGGTGAAGCGTAAATTGGTTCTACGGCATACTGTGCTATGCTGCTTTACTGTACCAAAAGACCAACAGGTCCACTTAGGAGCAAAGACACTTAGTGAGCGGGCCTGCTCTTCCTTGCCCGGACCATTATAAAGGGCAGCCTGGGATGGTGTTCAAAGTCCCTCGTCTTTATCCCACATTGCGTACTAGGCCAGATAAGCGCATTTGCTCTCCCTTGCCGCGTTTGCCTTTTTTATTCATGCAGACAATGGCTGGCCAGCGAGTGTGGGAGCCCGCTATTTGTCAGATTCCTTTGCATGTGACCTCGGTGAGATGGCTTTGTCATTGGTGGCCACGGTCAAAGGTTAGCCGGCGGCGTGGCACGGTCATTTTGTTTGGTAAAATGGTAGAATTATGGTCTGATCCTCATCCTTGTTCCAATTCCTTCCCGGCCTTCCCTCATTGGCCTAATAATGGAATGGGAAAATATGTGATGGCTGCCTGGTCCTACTGCGCTTGCCGTGTCACGTGCTCACACGCAATCCCATGGTGGCAATTGTTCCAGCAACCTGCGTGCTAGCTAATTGTAAGTTTGATGCGGGCTTGGCTCAATGTTTGTCTTGGTTTTCGAAAAACCTGTAAACCCCAGTGGACACGTGTTGGCCTCGAGTCCGAGGGTTTTGTGCTGAGCGAGGGAGCAATAGTACAAAAGCCCCTTTCAATGCATGACGTCGCTGGACAAACGTGGCGAGCATAGAAAACTAAATTTTGCTAACCTCGAGTGGTTACTGCGGTGTTGAGGTTTTCGAAATCACTTTTCGTCCACAGTCCATTCCCTAAGCCTCACTGTCCACAATAGCCAGCAACTAGTCCAACTTTCGTCCACTCGACTTCGTTTCGGCATCGAACTCGCACGTCCAGCTTCGAGTCCAAGTCCGCCCCTCCGCGCACTTACTGCTCTAGTTATAGCTAGCACGACACGATTTGCCTTCACGTGCTTTACTTTTTACTGCTCTACCGGAAATAGCTAGTACCTCGGGGGGGGGGGGGGGGCATCAAAGTCATTACCAAGGTGCATCGATAAGGATTGCATTCCAGGCTATCATCAAGCCCCCATTACGTCTGTGTGTTAGCAACTCGTAAACAAGTTACGTTTGATGCAGCAGCCTATTCGACTGGTTCTAATCGGGCATGGTTATTTATCTGTCGTGCCTAGACTTTGCGCACATTCCACCGACACCATTTTTGGGTAAACTCCATTCGTTCTTTCACGTGCCAGTGTTCTTGCGTCGCGCGTAAAAGTCGGAACGCGAAGAACATGTTTCCGCCTCGAGCACTCTTTGTTGGAGAATGGCCCGGGCGCATTCCGCACATTACCTATCCTATCCTACCGGGGGGGGGGGGGGGGTGGATGGTTACCGTCTGCACTGCAGGCCAAAAAGACGAGTGCACCGACAGTCTGTCGCCAAGGCGGAATGTTATTTTTTCTAACCTACAGTGAAGTAGGTGAGCTTTTTTCTGGCGGTGATTTTTTTGAAAATTGCTTCTTCAAGATAGGTCTTTATTGAGCTCACTTTGGAAAAACGAAATTTAAATTTCGCGGTTTCTTAAAATGCTTATAACAAGTGGCACCGAAAGGGCGCCAGTTAGTGCGAATCTGTCAGATTCCTAGCCCTAGCATTTTGCAAAGTCGGGGAGCGAAAATTTCGACACCTTGTTATTTCGGTAAGCCTATTCGGGTATGGCCTAATGTAAATTTATTTAAGAGCAGATGGTGACGGGTCCAAAAATATTGGCTGACTGGATTCATTCTTTTTCAGCTCATTGAAATACGATATCGAGGCGCGTCTGTTTTTATGGTGTTTACTCGTATGACGCGCATAGGTTGATCTTGAAGAAGGACCGTCGGCTCGGCGATTATGATATCCGTAATCGGTGTACCATAACCCGCGTGCGGTTGGCCGACCTTCGAACATCGTCGTCGTCGTCGTTCGGCAGTTGGTGTCGTCGGACTTGAAATTATTTCACCGCCTATTTACGCGTAAGTCAATATGGACTGCGAGCGCATTCAACTTTTTATGCCTGTAACACCTTGCCGAGGGCATGATTGATTGCGATGCAGTCATTCCTTTGCTGGTTGATGAGCCATAAATTATTACGTCAGTAAATATTTCACGTAGGCGCCAGTCTCGTGGACTTTATTCGATACGCTACTTGGGATTGGCAAGAATTCGAATACTTTCAACCGGTGCATTCCCGTCCATTTTACGTCGGGGTTGAATGGAAAATAGGTTGCAGTTTAGGGGTCACCTTCGCACACCGATTTTGGCAGTCTCGTTTTGACAAATGAAACCACTATTATCAGACTAACGGATTAATCTGCGATTGCCGCATCTTTTTTTTCCTATCGGAGTCAAAATGTCTGCATTTTAAGAAACTCGGGGTTTAAGACTAAAGAAATCGGCAAACGGCGCTAGAATATAAGCTTTTTAGGTTTCTTAGGGCCAGGTGATTTGAAAAGATGTAGTATAATTCAGATGGCGTGGGTGTTACGTTAGTAGTGCATGTAAACTTGCTAGGACCTGAGTAGGCCGAGAAGAGGATATATACTTTTTTCTGTGTTGATCTATGTATGCAAATGTGGCTTTCTCTATACCGGAATGTGCACAGGGTGGGTGGTTGATGTTTTCAAGTCGACGAAACGTGACTACTCGGCGGCGTCGACTCGTCTGCGGTTTGTGGGATGAGCATAGTTTTTTCCATTCTAGTCGGAGAGTGGTTTTATTGAATCTTTTACAAGTGAGCGTAGTACTCGCTAACTTTTTGGATCAGTTTTGCCAGTCTGAGAAGGATGTTAAAATCAACGACGCTTGGACGATTCGTTTATGAATGAGGCAGAAGTGCTTGACGAGAAATAGTCGCACCGTTTATTTTTATTGTCAAAATGATTTTTGCTTTGGTGCTGGCCAGACATACGGGCGTCGACGCGACGAAAATGGTATGCGAATTGGAATTTCGTTCTCCTTTCCAAAGTGAATCAAGCGTGCCTTTGTTGTTGTCGTTCTTGCAGTATGTATGGGTAAAATGGGCAAGAATGCGTGCAAGGCCCATTCGAAATGGTCCAACGGCTCGTTTGCTATCCATAATAGGTCCGTTTCGGGGGAGCCCAGGGGGTCGGCCATGACTCGCTTACGGCTTACCCTTAGGCCATACTTTTCCCAGGTCGACATGTTGTTAGTATTGACAGGGCGTAACGTCGCCAAGGTCGCCTGCATTTTTCCCATTGACCCTTTAGTGCTAAAATATCGAAAATAGAATGGCCGTGATCAGGGCCAACATTCTTCGCACGATCATTTTTGGCTGAACGAATAGGGCATTCCTTTTGTTTTGTCTACTCGTTTTGTTAGTATTTAGGTGAGGGACGCATTGATGAGGCCTCGACTTTTTCATGATTAGACGAGACGCATTCTTTTCGTGACTGAACCCTTTTTATTGTTGTCGTAATCGTCGATGAGGGAATGAAAGATGGCATCGCTGGGGCACAAGGACATTCTCGCACTCGGCGAACCGTTGAATTTATGCGCGTGATTAAGTTGTGCATTTAGTTTTTTCTTCTGGCATTCAAGGACGGCATTTTAGTGTTTGGTGCAGTAGCAGTTCCTGCCTTGGCGTACTAGGGCTTGCGGGTGATGGTTGTATCTCGAGCCTTTTATCTTTTTCACGTCGTCCAGTTTTCCTAGAATTCAAGGGCGAGCGGGCCTAACTGCGTAAGTAATCTGGACATTTTTTGTGCAATCCATCTACTCTACTGTATTTCGACGAGAAAGCGAGTTGTGTGGAATGCGCGAGTGTGGTATGTTGTCATACCACCTACTCGTGTGTGAGAGCTTTCCGCATTCTGGCTTGAAGAACCAGAAAGTCTAAGGATACAAGAAAAGAGTACTTGACTGCGGTTAGGGAGTGTTTGCGTGGGAACTAGGCTAGGCGATGTGTTGCATATATGGTGTGATTCGCGCCCTGTTATTACGATGGGTTGCCTAGAAAGTTCGGTTCGGGGTATTTTGGTCGAAGTGCAATTTGGGACTGGTGACAGTGCGCGGTATTGTGTTGATGACTACGAACTGTTTTGAAGGCGGTTACAACGATTTATTTACGCGTTTAATCGGCCCCTTCTCTCACACTATACCTATTGCGCTTACCCGTTTTTCAATGGTAGATTTTTGAAATTCCAGTTCACCAACAACCAGAGCGATGGTGGCCATCGTGCTTTGTCGGGTATAGTAGGTGCGCGGCAGATTCGCTCGCGCCACATGTACTAGTGGCAATTTTCGTATTGTACTCAGTATTTGATGTTTAACTGTCGACAGGCGTGTTACATGTTGGCCAATGTTTTTAGTGTCTGACTGACTTTGCAAAGTTACTAAAGTGCATTTTCTAGTCGGCATTCTATTTTAATCATGCGCTCTCGTAATTTCCTTTTTTTTCTTTCTTTTGTAGTTTGATCTGGGCTAGGGGCTAGGCTTCTATTTAGGTGCACATTCTTGAACGAAACGATAAAACCTTATGTCATTTAAGAATATCCTGCTGAGTGTTTGTTTGAGCTAGTTTTGAGTAATGTCATGGGAACGGCTAGTTTGGAGATTTCTATCTGCTCCTATTCGTCTTTAGTTTTTGGTAGAAGGAATATTGGCATGGGGAGCGTAAATTTTTTTGTGGGCGCCTACTAGAATAGGATGCTGTCTTATCGGATGATACATATGGAACTGGGCTATGGTGGTTCTAAGTTTTAGGAACGCCTCGTTGTTGGCTAGGTATCCGTTTCGCCTTCTTCTTTGAAGTGTGTCATCAATCAAGGGGCGGCGTTTCTTGCATATTTCTGATTCGGGCGGGGTCTGTGCTGTGTTTGAAAAAGCCTTATAAGATATGGATTTGCACAATAGGCGGGTTGGTATTTTGTTTTTGACGCCAACGCCTGTAGGCCTTATGTGTTTATAGCGCGTAGGTGCTTTGTGTCAGTCATGGGCCAACGCAATGACAAATTTGACTTATTATGTGTATTTGATCATTTAGATGGAATTGACATTTGGGGCAGAAGTTTAGTTGGGATGGAAGGAGGAGATTGCATAAAACAAGGGGGTCGTTTTTGGAATGTTCTTTTCTTACGTTCATAGGGCGATTAAATGAAGGGGCTTGCGCGTCGATGACTGATCATTGTCGATACGAAAACGAGATATGAGTAGAATGGGAATAGATAACGTTCTACGCTCGTGCCCGTCTGAACATTTAAAAAATGTGCCTTAGGCTATGTAGCGAGCTCGGCAAGGTAGTAAAATGGAGTGGTTGGTTGCGCGGCGAAGAGTATGGTGTAGTGTAGTAGAGGAGGGATTGGAACTTATTTCATTCGTAGATTGAGTTTCAGGCGTAAATACGTTCCCATTCTACTAGCTCTGTCACATCGAGGCTGGTGCGGTGCGGATGATTTTTATGGCCATGCTGTGCGAACAATGCAGCAGTGTGTGGTGCATAAAATTGTTCATTGCTCTGAAATTGCTTGGATAGCGTCAAGTATAAACTTAACTGATGTCCTCTGATGGTAATAGTGTTGAGTAGGTCGTATTGGTCATGAGGAAGTATAATAGGTCTAGTTGGATGGCGTGGTTTTTGGTGGAGGTGGGCGGAAAGTGAGCATTTTCGTGTCACAGGTGGCTGGACTGGGTGGCAGTCACGTAAGGGGAAGGAGACTGTTTGGCGGCTGGCCGTTTTGTACTGGTCGGGTAAATTCGGTGAGGAATGCACGATATCCGCTGGCTAGTCTGGCTGGTAATAGTGGCTTGAATATAGTTGGGTTTCGTTTTTACCTCGCTATGCTTGGTTCGATGTAAGAAGAAGCGTTTTCGGAACGTGGCACGCATCACTGACCTGGAGGGGCGGTGGCAAAATATGTTGTAGGAATGCAATATGAAATTCCCGTTGACTTTTTTCCTAATGGTGCAACATGGTTGGGGGAAGGTTGGGTTGACTTCTTGTTTCTACAGCCTGGATGGGAGATAGTGTATTTAGCTGGTGCTTTATGACAGGTTTTGTGATGGTTGGTAGATGGAATTTGTGGTGTGGTCGTTTCGGATTTAGCATTCTCGAGATCCATGTTATTTTCCATAGCTTAGGCCATAGGATGACAGTGCGAGCCGAGTATGCACTTTCGAGCGTTTTATCATTTTTGCGACGGCTAGTCGTCAAGTGTGGAATGCGGGATGGCGTAATGGAATTTTGTTGACAAAAAAGTGCCGTGTGGCAGGCATTGTGGATTTTGTGCGATAAGGATTTATTCACTCGTGCACGAATACGCCTTTGCTCTAATCTCGTAGCAATAGCTCTGGTGTTTTCGATTTTGTAAATCGAGTTATACAGTCGTGCATTTGTTGTATTACTGTATTGTGTTGTGGACAGTGGGCGAAGAACAAGGCAGTTTTAGGACTAGTTGGGGGGGGGGGGAGGTATAGATAGCGGATGTGTATGGTGTAAGTTTAGGTGATAGGTAATAATGTGTAGAAGTGGTATTTGTTGAATTGGTGGCGGCATTCTTGCGCGTTTCCTGGCGTGTGTCCAATTGACGATCGGTCGGCATTTGTTGGCAGCCGCACCGGCCGTCGGAGGGGTACTAATGTAAAGTATAGTAAGGGGGGAAGGTTTTTAGGCGATTGGAATGCGGTCTTGTTTGCCACGCAGTCCTTCCTTACTGTACGCGCGCGAGTCGTGGCTGAGGTGAGCGGCGGAATCTCGGTCCTTAGTTGTCGTCGTCCGAAACGACTGTCGGCATTCGAGACGGGCCGAAACGAAATTTTATGTCAACGTTTGAGGGGCGGATGATGGTGTTTGTATAGATTGCGTATACGGTTGTAGTCTAGGCGAGGTGGCTCATATCATTGCCAATCTGTTTTTGCATGTCTTTTTGAAAACAAGTAGCTCTAAATGGAGGAATTTTTGCTTGTTGATGAAACGAAGTACTAAATTTGACAAGAATCGTAGTGGCCTTGAAAAATTGACGTTGTTCTGCCTGCAGGAGGGAGAGAGAAAATGTGGTTGGTTTCACCTTCTGCTTTGTCTTATCCTATAGGAGTAGTCGTAGGACAATCGGTGGTGATGGTTGGACACGCGTTCGATGTCGGCCTTGAATGCATTGGTAGGATGTTTACATGAATTGATGATGAGGGCGATTATAAACAATGCTAGCAAGCGCAATCTATGGAATTTTTTCCTTTTAGATAACGAATTCTACGTAGCGATTGCTTAAGTGCGGTTTGTTAGCTATAGGTGGCTTTTATTGGGGAAAATATGGTGGAGTAGTTGAAGATGCGAAGGAGAGGC
Source organism: Mesodorylaimus sp. YZB2_4 (assembly GCA_030248295.1). NCBI lineage: Eukaryota > Metazoa > Nematoda > Enoplea > Dorylaimida > Dorylaimidae > Mesodorylaimus > Mesodorylaimus sp. YZB2_4. The sequence continues at coordinate 270,921 of JASANH010001516.1, read as the reverse complement.
AATGCGCCTATATTCAAAGCATTGATTGATTGGGATGCGACTTTGGGCGGGCGGAATATTATGAAAAGGGGTCACGGTTCATGAACGTTGGAATGCGGTGTCATGGATGGAATGTTCAACGCGGCGTTTTTACAATGACGGCCGAATGTTTTTTTTAAGCAGAATCTGCTTTGTGTAAGTTGGTGAATGGTGTCGTCATGATGGGTGTTTACAATGGACATACCGATCTGGTGAGAGCTTTCATCCGTATTGTAAATAAGTAAGTAATAGGTTGGGACCAATGAAAAATTGGCCGGTCGAAAATGTAGGATTGCATAGGAGACAATAAAGAGAACGGGTCGTGCGTGCTGGTGGCTAAATAATATGACCACATCCGGCTCTACCTTTTTTGGCATGTGTGCACTTGATTTGCGGTCGCGAATTATGAGGAGCGAAATGATATACGAATTGCGCGTAGCTTGTCGAGTATTGTCCGTGTTTTGCGCTGGGAGAATGGACGCGTTTTTGGTGGCTTATTTATGCTTGGATGCTATTGTCTATCGTTGGAAGGCTGGACAAGTGGCTTTCTTCGTCGATGTGGGCGAAAATAGCTACGAGCAGTGGCCAGTGTGTTCGCATTGGCAGCCAGTACTGGTGGGAGGCGTGCAGTAGATAGTGAGATATTACCTGCCTAGTTAGTAATAGGGTTAGAGGCGAGGCGAGCGACCATTGGCGACCTTCACCTTCGGCTCATTTTTAACGCGCCGTAGACGGCATGCGAGATTTGCCGCCCGGAGTGGGGGTGCCTACCTTATGTGGGCAGTTCTGGTCGGTGGGTATGGGAAAGGTAGGATGGAAAAAGTATCCATGCAAGGTCTTGACGAGTAACAAAGGTGAACCGACTTTGTTGGCGCGATTGTGATGCATTATTTACTCTTGTGCTTACGTATAAATTTTAACTTATAGGCCATTTTGATCAAGGCGCTATAGCCGCGACGGCGCATCGAGGCCGCGTGAGGAAAAACGAGGAGTGTGTAGGAAAAAGCAAGGATTCGGTCATCGAGGGATGAAAGGCGGCGAATTGCATAAGAATTATATTGGTTCGAATCAGTGCCAGCAAGAATCGAAAATGATGACGGCAACGACGATTGGATCGGGATCGATCGAGAACGGAACATCGTCTTTGTCGCATTGTTCACCTTCGTCGCCATCAACTTCTTCCGGGTCCGTTTTTATTGCGCGATCGACGACAACGCCATTATCTCAGAGCAAAAAATATATCGATGTTCAATTACTTACGAGGGAACATTTATATTTAGCTGTGGATGTAAGTCATCGAAAATTCGATTTTCTAGAGGACGTTTTGATAAAAAAACGTTTGGTTTTTCAGGTGAAATGTAAATTAAGCGATGTGTATCGATACGTGTGCTCTCATATCGGCTTAGAATGCGTTAGTCTTTTCGGCCTAGCTCATTATACTGAGAATGAATATCGTTTTTGCGACCACGACGGCAGGCTCTCTAAATATGGTCCGAAAAACTGGCAGAAAGCTCCTGGATGGGTAAGAAATGTTTAGTTTGGTTCGGGATGAAATATGAATCATGGTTTTTTTACGTAAATAGGGTACCGATTTGGTCGGCAATCCGTCTGTGATTCTATATTTACGGGTGCACACGTACGTTGATTATGTACGACTGATCAAGTAAGTAGGGTTGTTTTCGTCAGCCTAGTGTCTGGGGCTCTTGATGTTTTTGCACCTACCAGTTTGGGAATTTTAGTTAGATAGAATGAGTGGTTGGCGGGTTTGAGTAATTCTCAGGCGCGTGGGGGAGCCCATTAGTGAGATTTCGGTCAGTCCAGTGTCCGAGAGCGTGTCGTTTCGATTTGTCGGTGCTGTCGAATGTCCGTCAAATGTCTGTCGTCCGAAGTGACCATTTATAGGTTTCCTCGTTTTGGCCTTATGCGTCGCCTAAAGTAGATGACGGTCGGCCGTGAAACGTCGAACGACTCGAGTCCGTACGTCAGTCGTATGTCGTCAAAGGTATCTCCTATCTCGAGCACTTAGATGGTTATCGGATGCGGTCGATCGAGGAACGGCTGTCGTTGTTATGCTTGGCTGTCGTTTTGTATTCACCGTTACCATAAATGGAATTATGGGTCCGTGGCTTGACGAGGAACTTTGGCCAGTTGGTCACTAGCCATCTTCCCACATTAAGAACCTTTTAGGCTGCCCCGAGGCTAATGGCCTTCGTGATTGTACTGTAGGCGGGCTCTTTTTATGGGATTCGCATCAGTGGTCAGAGAGAGAATAAGGCGGGACATGGGATGAACGGGTGTTTGAAAAGTTGATATTTTTGTAAATCATCAATTTCACTGTTTCAGCTGTCCAGTTTCGTTACTGCATTATTATTTGCAATTGCGGGAAAATGTACGTATTCAGTGGGAGCCGAGTTGGGTACCTGAGGAACGATGTTTCGAAGCGGCCGCTTTGGCACTGCAATCCGATTATGGCGATTATCGATCGGATAAACACACGACGGGATATTTCCGAGCCGATGCATATTTTCCAATGTGGGTGATCAATGGTCGTGGACTGGATTATGTACTTCGACACTTGCCAAGTATGCACCACGACTTGGAAGGCTTGGAACCGTACGAGGCGAGAATTCGATATTGCCGCGAAGCCAGCACAGCCCCTTGTCCAGTCAACATGCACTTGTATCGATTACGTCGGAACAAAATCGATACGCAAGATACGATCTATTTGGGTGTAACTGCTCGTGGATTGGAATTGTTCGAACAGAAGCCGAGCGGCGATCGTCAACATTTGATGTCGTTTTTGTGGTCAAAGATTGGAAAATTGGCTTTCGACGTAAGTTTGTTTTTATCATTTTTTTCTTATCTCGTTTATGACACGATTATACGTGAAATTATTTACGACATTATTTATATACCATACTCGTACTTAACAACGCCCTGATCGCGCTTTTTTTCAGAGAAAAAAGTTCACGTTGACTAGTTTGGACGGGCAGAAGATTGTATTTTACACGAGCAGCGATGAGAAATCTCGTTATTTATTGAACTTTTGTCGCGCCGTGCATCAAAACGTTATACGATTACAAGCAGCCATTTTGGAGGCTCGGAAACGAGAGGCCGACGAACGGAAGCAATTTCGAGAGTCATATATTTATAGCGATACGGCCGATTTGGATTGGATACGAAAAACGGATGGTCAAACGCCGACTTGTGGATACTATGAATATAATTTGGTGCCAGCATCGACAACGAGTTTGTCATTGAACAATTTCCCACGCTTGACAACGCCGACGAATGCAGGAAACGGTGGAGTGGGAGTATGTTGCGGAGGGGGCGGACAACGGGTCAGTTTAGTCAGCGATGCCAGCAGTAATACGACGTCCGGTATTGTGTCCGACAGACAACATACCCACGATGATAGTGAGAATGAAAATGGTGAGTGGGGAGGAGAGGGTGTCGAGGTGGAGGGTTCGTGTGAGAAATATGTGGTGCAAAATGAGCGAAAGATAAAATTAATTTGATTTGAGTTTTTTGGTTTTTGTTTTCAGAAGGCGATGCCGACTTTGAAATTACGACGGGATGCGATTCTTCGCCACTAGTCTCGGAATTGTCGCTTGCCACGAGTGGTACGTCGCCGCCACCTTGTACGAATGGCAGTCAAAATAGTCAACAATCATCGCCAGTTTGCGAGTCGGGTTTCATGGAACGATCGAGTCGAGAGCAAGAGGAAAGCTTTCACGAAATATCTAGCAATGGTGCAGTGGATTCGAAGTCTGGTCGAGAGTGCGAATGTGGAATTGTGGGCGATGAAGAAGAAACGGATCCTGGAGAAGGCTGTTCCTCAGTGGGACCTTGCTCGGATAAAACAGTCACAGCGGCGGCCGACGACACGCAGTCGACTGAAACGACTTCCACAACTGGAAAGCTGGGTATGTAGAGCGTGCCTGTGTTCTAGTCACCAGTCTGGTTGAACTTTGATCTTTTTTAGATGATTTATGCACTGAAAATGATTTATCCAGTGCACCAGCAATGGGCGTATTTCCAGCGGAGGAGCGAGTTCGTCAGTGGCCGGCCGAACGTATTCCACAAAATCGAGGTTCAGTAACAAGATCATCAAACAATGGCGGAGTTTCAATTTCTGAATTACGCCGTCAAACGCTGCTGGATTACGCTGATCGTCAACCATCGATCCAAAGACGAGCTTCTCCTCCAGTTCTGCCACGAATTCCGCCATCGGCATCGAATCTTGAGGAACATTTAATGATCGGTCATCCTACGAGTCGATTCAATCAACAAGATTCTCGAACGAAATTGGTGAAGTCTTTATCGACTCAAACATCGAGCGTTTTCTTGCCAGCATCGATCCCGGCTGAGAAAGTGAACGAGGGTGCGGATGCGATTAATATGAGAGAAGAAGAATTGGTACAAACTGATGCCATGACTATGAATCAACAGGGATTAGCCGACAGAGCGAAGGCGTATCGCATCGTTTCGTCGCAGCCGTCCAACGACGGTTTAGCGAATGGAGAAACGTCTGTGGTGTACGAGACTCGATCAACTCCAAGTCCGCCACGATTGGAGACGCTGATGGTAGAGCCACCGCCACCACCCCCTTATCCGTTCGATATGGAGAACAAGATGGGCCAATCGTATTCCATGTCAAACCTGCCTTCTTCGTCTTCCTCATTCGGACGGAATGGAAGTACCTCATTGAACGAGTGCCTCCAGCAGCAGGCTCCATTACGACGAGTGCAAAGGACGTCAGCCGATGGACTGCCCAATTATGAACAGGCGCTGCAGTACAAAGTGGAACTTGGACGCATGGCTACGTCGTCGAACTTGGATCAATCTCCGGCCACCAGTGTTCCTTGGTTGCACACATCGACGGCCAGACGATGGCCTACAGTCAGTGGAATTCATCCTGCTGTTCTGGACCAATTGGTGAGCGCCATGGGAGCGAGAAGATTGCAACAAGCTCAGAGCGAGCCTGGTTTGGCTGGTCCATATTACGCCAATGACGACTATCCTCTGAACAGGCGGTGCTGTCACGAAGTGGGTCGATTCTCTGGATCGCATGGTGCCCCGTTCGCTTGCTCTCCCTACGCCGCTGGGGACGCCCTGTTCGACGGTGGTGTGAATGGTGCTTATCGATCGATTTCGACTTATCAGCTGAGCGGTGGGATGGGACGAACAACGTGCGCTTGCCAACACCAGTGCATTGCACCGCCACCGCTGCACCATTCGCCCCATCACCTTTTTCAATCGCCTTATCCCCAGTATGGTGCAGCCCAGCAACCAGCGCCAGCTTGCACTCCGAGTGGATTGTATGTGAAACAGCCGAGAGCTCAAAGATCCAGCACGACGTCCGCTGGTCATCGAATGCACGCCGCCGAATGCCAACAGTCGGCGTCTCAATTGCTGTACAGCGGAAACGTACCGAATGGTGGAAGCAAGGCCGTGGCCCGGGTCCACAGCATGTATGAAGCGGCAAAAGCGGATCACGTCAGACGAAACTTGGAGTACGATTTCTATCGACGATTCGAACAACAAGTGGTTCAGAACACGAGACGGGAATTGAGGAAACAACAATTGCAATTGGAACGACAGCTGGCCGCTTCGTTGGCCAGTTCGAACGGCCTTACCAATCCGCCATTCGTGCCGCAGGAACATGGTGCAGTGCCTGCGGAGAACGGGGAAACGCAAGCACATACGACAAACGGCGATCAGCACAGTGCTCCTGGTCATTATTGTGAAAGTTGTCAAGAGAATCACACGGCGGGTAAAATCGATTTGGCTCAGTTGAAAAATATAATTCGGGCTCAGAATGTAGATCTGCCTTTGATGCGAGCCCTGTGCAATGATCAGTCGTGGAATCAAGAGCAAGATGAGAAAACGCCATCGACATCGACGGTGAATGATTCAGCCGCTCATCCCCTTCTTCGTCAGAAGAAACATTCACCTTCTCGAGCAGCAAGTAAGAAATCGGCGGCTGAAGTCACCCCGTTCCAACACGTACCATCTAATCATGGCCGCCCAATGACGTGGCACGAGTCGTTTTATGAAATGCAAGCAGTCGGTTCGTCTTCGTGGCCTCCTTACGAGTTTGCCTGTGACCACTAGCAATCTATATCTTATTGGATCATTATAATTTTATGTGCTCTGTCACTACGCTCAAGTGTATTGTATACTGTATGCATTCGTTATAGACGATAAAGGATAGTCTAGTTTGATTTGCAATTCTTCGAGCTCAAGTAACTTGCAGTGGTCTTTTAGCATTTTATAAACCAGGTCACCGAACTCAAAGTTAGTTGAACGAATTTCGAAACCAAGAGTTAGCAAAATAAGTGTCAGCAAAAGATCTTACTAAGAAACGAATAAAACTAACCGTAAGCGAGTTCTGAAAGCCTTTGGAATCAAAAAAAACTAGGCTTTGGCTTCTGCCTCTTGACCGCTCCCATCGACGTTGCTCGGTTCGCTCGTCTCGGCTCCTGAGTGTCCGTTTTGAGCCTCGGAAGTGCTCGGATTGTCGTGGCTCTGAAAAGAGAAAAGAACTTGAGTCGGCGGAGTCGTGAAAGAGCTAAATCCAAATGACCAAAAAGGCCACCCTCGGAACCAAAGGTTTTGCCATTCACTTCACTGCCAAGTTTACCTTGTCATCAGATTTGGCCAACTTTTCGAACATGTTGGCGAATATGGCCTTCTGGCGTTTTCGTTCCTCAGCGAACCGATTGCGGCAATGGACGATATTGGCTTGGGCCGCTTTGTTCGTCGGTTCGAGTTCCACAACCATATCGTAGATTTTTATAGCTTCTTCAAAATCGTTCTGATATTGGTAGGCCTATAAATAATATTCCCCATTTATTACCCGAAAGACCAATGTGGCACCCATCTTACCTGTGCCTGACGATAAAGAGCTTTCACATTTTTCGGGTCCTCCGCCAAGACCTTCTCGCAGTGTTTAATCGCCTCGACGGTTTCATTCATTTTCAGGTAGACCATAGCCAAATTATTGTGAGCGGCCACAATTAGAGCAGAGCGTTTATCTTTTTTCTCGCCTTCCATTTGCGTATCGTGTTCCAATAATTCGACGATACCTTTGTATTTCGAAAGAGCCAATTTGTTTTTGCCTTTCTGAAACACAAAAGGCATCGGTCAACAAAGCTTTTCTGAAAGTTAGGCGAGCATACCTGAAAGAACTCTGTGCCCCGTTGTTTCAATTTCTCGGCAGAGTCCAATTTTTCATCGTCGTCCATTTCCCACGATTGTTTAGCCTTTTCGAAGCTTTTCAGCTCGATTTCGAAATCGATGTCCGAATTTGGTGGAATGTTGAGCTGAGTATTGCCTTCCTTTCCGTACGCCCAACGCGACTTTAAGTGAACGAGAGAGTGTTCGCCCTTGTTGAATTTCTTGATCGCTTTATCGACACCTTCTGGGAGACCGGCTTCCGTAGCTTCGCCAAGGACAAACTGAACATCGGAATCGAAGAATTTTTGTCCACTGTACCAACCAACGATGTGAGTTTCGACTTTGGAACCGTCGTTCGGAGTTTCATACTTTTCGCCTTCTTTCAAAATACTTCGCAAAATTGACTTGTCCTTGTCAGGGCTAATATCGTCGCCTTCCCAACTGATCAGCTCCATCTAGAGTACAGGAAACGAGTCGCTGTTGAACTGACTGAGGTCTGATAAGACACTTACCTCGAAAATGAGCGTTGCGTTTGGCGGAATGCGCGGAGCTGAACCCATGGCGCCGTAACCGTATTCGGGCTTCAAAATAATTTTGCACGATTCACCCTTTTTCATGGTCGCTACGGTTGCGTCCCATCCCTTGATCACTTGACCTGAAAAGGATGAGAGTATCTGAGACTGTCGAACAGACGGTCAAGACGATTCGTGCCGGACGGCTGGTTGGCGGGAAGATGAATCGAACGACGAGAAAAGCTTTCGTGCTCCCTTCGTATAAGCGAGCATGGGCATTGATACTGATGATAGCCTTAAGGACCCGACGGAGGGCAGAGGAGAGACGGATTAGAATTCTGAAATACTGTAATTAGTCTTCCTTCCGACAAAGAACTCAGCAAAAGGAACGAGTCACTTATGCACCTAATCTGGTCCAGTTCGGGTATAAATTTGAGTTTATGATCTCCTATCCGATCTATCAACCTCGCTTGTAGGGGGAGGGGTTCCAAAGAGATCAACCCAACCCTATGTTTTCCGGTTTTTCTTTCCCACGAACATCCATGCACACTTCTTACGTACTTCGTCCTAGCTTGAAATTAAACGGTTCTCCTCGATCTCGACTCGAATCAAACTTCGTCCCGTCGGCCAATAAGCCGGTGTAATGAACGTAGCAGGTATCGCCTTTGGCCGGCACAGCTTCTCCTTGGCCTTCTTTCAACACGATCTTAAACACTCCGCCATCTTTGTCAGGGCTGATGTCAATGGCGCCCTCTGGAATAGGAATGGCGGGACTGCTTTCTACGGGAACAGTTGAAATTTCACTCTCAGACATCTTTTGAATATGGATTGTTCGAAGTTCTCTCGATTACGAATTTCGAAGCGCACGCGACCAAAACGGAACCGAGATCGAATCGAAAGCGATGAGCGTCGAGCGAGCGACGACGTTTCGATCTTTCTGGAACACAATTCGCGCTGTTGTGCAGACATTGCGCAAGTACAAAGCTTCTTATAACAACATTGAAAATTGCTCGTGAAAAACTAAAAATGTGACATGTTATTCATAAAAAATAAATAAATATTAAACACTCTGGAATACTTTGGACGGTGAAAAGTATGGAGCTGCCGCATATCATGATACTGGTATCAAGCAGATGAGACCCTACTTTACCCGAGTGTTCATGTTCGAAAGTCTTTCCCTCGAATATTTCCCCGCTGGCTCAGTTGAAATTGCAACTCAAACCTGCGCGGCTGACTTGCCGTGCTCTTGATTTTAATGACTGAAAACCATAATTCTTTGGACCCAGCACAGCTCATTCCATGACGTCACACTGGGCACTGGCGACACTGGCGGCAAGAGGGTCGCTCACTCACCAAACAGACTTTACTGGGGCCCGTGTGAGATAGTGGCTGATTCGAAATCACCAATGACTTCCACAAGCACCACCACGCCCTTCGTTTAGTGGTCAGTTTCCCCACTGGAGCGTCGCCATGTTCGGGCAGGGTGGGTTCTTAAAGGCTGCCATGTAACAACAACCAGTCGAGCAGATTAGTGTGAGCACAGCACAGCATTGCTGTCGTCTGTGGACCTTGCCCATGCAGTTCTCGTTTCAAGGCTGTGGTGTTGTGGTCAGGGCTTACTTCGCACGCGCCTTCGATCATGGCCGACCAATCAGCGACGACCGCGTTGCCACTCACTTTACATTCTCTGTAGTGTACACAAAGTACTGTAGACATTGCTGAGAAGTCTTTCGAGCCGAGTCTGGTCGTCGAGTGCAGTCGTTGAACCAGTTCGAGACTGTTGGAAGTCGGCTTGGCCATGTCGCATGCATCGCACACGAACACGAGCGAAAAGTCGGACGCGTCGGCGAGTACCTGATAAAGCTTGGACAACTTTCTTTGCTATTTCTATGCTTCCAGCTCGACATCGACAAGATCTTCTACCGAGACCTGCAGCGACAATTCGTGGTCGATCTGCTGAAGAAAGAGGGCGACTTCTTGCTGCGCCGCGGATCGGACGGAGGAACTGTGCTCAGCGTGAACCACAATCAAGAAATCATGCACTTCAAGTTCGGCGAGCGACAGCGGGTAAGTGACTCGCACTGGTGCTGAGGGTGTAGAGGGATCAAAGCCTTTCGAAGGCCGCCCTAATAGCAGTCCCGACTTGTATGTTGGCGTTGCAGGAGTACAAGTTCGATGGCCCCGTGTTCAACTCCCTGCAAGGACTGCTGGCCCACTACTACCACACCCAGGATCCGGTGACGAAAGGGGGCCATTGCAAGTTGCTGACTCCGGTCATGGTCGAGTTCGAGTTGATCGATCCGAAGCGCGTAAAACTGGAGAAGCAGCTGGGAGCGGTGAGTTCTCGTGTTGGACAAGAGCAATCCTGAATAAGCCTTATACACTCATCGTTTCAGGGAAACTTTGGCCAAGTGTGGCGTGCGAAGCTGCTGCCGGCCGGTCGCAAGGGGAAAGAAGAGACTGTGGCCGTGAAGATCCTGACGGGGGACAGCTCGGAGAAAGATCGCAAGGAGTGCCTGGCCGAGGCGAAGATCATGAGCCTGCTCGACCACGAGAACGTCGTCACCATCCGCGGAGTGTCGTTCGGTGCCGGACCGTCGGGAGCGCCGCAGCTGCAGCTGATCCTCGAGTACTGCAATGGTAAGCGGACTGGCCCTGGGCTTCCTCGAATATCATTTTTGCCCCCTTCTTCAGCCGGATCGCTGGATAAGCTGTTGGAACAGGACAAGTTGACGGAAGAGGGCAAAGCGCGCGGTTTGCTGGACGCGGCCAAGGGAATGCAATACTTCCACGAGCGCGACATCATCCACAGGTAAGCCGAGGCTACGGTTCGCCATCGTTTGCAAAGACGGTATTTTCAGGGACATCGCTTCCCGGAACTGCCTGGCGCACAAGGTGGGCAACCGGACAGTCGTGAAGATCGCCGACTTTGGCCTGTCGAGGATGGCCCCGGACCACTACGAACTCGCCACCAAGCGGAAGCTGCCCGTCTTCTCCATGCCGCCGGAGTCGTTGCAGACGCGCGAGTGGACGAAATCGAGCGACGTGTGGAGCTTCGGCATCCTGATCCTCGAGGTGAGTGCTTCTGTTGGACGTGCTGGCCTGAAATGCACACCCTGTCCTTCAGATGTACAACAAAGGCCGCAATGCGTACGAGCAGTACTTCGACAGTAAGAAGATGGACGTGCGCGCCGTGATGAAGTACCTGCACGAAGGGAAGAGGGTCGACCCGCCGCGTGGAATGCCACCCGAGCTGGCCGAGATCGCCAACGCGTGCATGTCGAAGAACGCCAATCGACCGGCCATGGAACAAGTCGTCGACATGCTCAAGAAGTACGTTTCCAAGCACCACGGCCGTTAGTGATCGAGCGGCGGGCCTTGTCGTGTGCTGATCGTGTGCTGTGCCTGTGCCTGAGCGTGGTCCGACGTTGGGCGTGCTGAAGAAGACAAAATGACCTGAGCCCCTTGCATCCTGCTTGGATCAGAAAAAAAACATCACAACAGCTCGCCTCTGAGGCCCATGCACCCCTTGTAGCCTCATTGGCTGCGAGCACATAAGCCCCGTGGCCCAAAGTAGACGTTGAGCAATTTGTCTCTGATGTTGCGAGCATTGCGCCATGGGGGCGCCTGGAATTCTTGGGGTGTGGCTCGAGTAGTTGACTCGGTAAGGAGGAGCAAGGGCGGTATAAGGGCAGGCCGCCGAGAGAGATCGAGGCTCTCCCTTGCTCTTTCTCACTCGATTCTTTTTTATCGATTTGTTCTGAATCTGTGGGGAGCCACCTCTTGTGTTGTCCACCCCATTGCCAGAACGGTGGGGCAGGCCAGGCGCCACCAGGGACTTCTACAGCATACTCCCAAAGGGCCTCTGCGGTCGTCGTTTCCTTTGGTTCATTCTGGAAGAGTCCAGAAGTTGACTTCAGGGCAGGTACTTGGTTTGTCTGCGGATTTGTTTGTGGGTAAGATCCAGGACTGTTGAGACATCGTCGTTCGTTGTTGTGCTTCGTAAAGGATCCTCTTGTGTTGACTGACAATGAGTCTTTACTGCGCCATCGACAGTGGAACTGTTCGCCTGCGTAGTCATCTGAGGACTGGGTGCATTCGACCAGCAGCCAGGCACTCGAGGCTCAAGGGTGAAGGAGCACATCGAGACGCAAGACATGATTTATTGGGCCGCGAGTCGAACACTCGCCTGTAACTGAGCACTTTTGTGAGAGGCAGACGCCTAGCCCCCAGGCCAAGCCCGGTAAGTGAGATCTTTCAGTCTGGGAAACTCCAACTCCGGCCATGAAAAGCCATTAGTAGCCCCCCCCCCCCCAACTATACTCGTATTCCGTTTATCGTCACCATCAAGTTAGTTTGCTGACTTTTGCCAAAATGATCGATTTCAAATGGCCTTCTCATTCGTCAATGCCGGTACGTGCCCGCACAAACTAAGTCTTTAAGGGGGCTTTCGTGCACCACAGCAAACTTGAACGTTTGGTCCCTTAGTACGCAATAGGAAACTGATTGCCAGTTCCCCCCCCCCCCCCCCAAGCGATAGCCCACACATCTATACCGTTATTGAAGCTGCAGCCGATCACCCTTAAGCTCAGGTTATTGTCACTTGGACACTTGAAGGACAAAGAAAATTAGGCAACGCGAATTATACTGCCTGAAGATTCAGTGAACATCGCTGTCAGACTTGATTCAGCATCGTTAGGCCCGCACATTTGTGCTTTGCACAAACCCAGAATCTGCTGCGTGACGCCAGTTTTCGTACGACCAGCCGATAGTTTAGTCGAAAATGCAAACAAAACTTGTTTCCTTTGCGTCTTCCCACCCCCTCCTCAAGTATATATACTTCCTGAACGAACTTTGATCAGCAGCTTCTCTCCCCGTATTCTTTCCGTGCTCACCCAAAGCCTTCAAAAATGTTTCGTTTCTTCTTGGCTCTAAGTTTGGCATTGGTAAGTGGGACTGGCTGCCCTGCCTCGCCTTAGATGACCATTGCGCTCTCTCTACCTTTCAGACAGTGCTGGCCACCAGCGAGCCCAGGCCACCCAAGACAACTGTGCGACAATGTCGTCTATCGCCCAATACAGGCATTTGCATGGCTTACTTCAGAAGGTGGTACTATGACGCCGACGAAGGGCGGTGCAAGCAGTTCGTGTACGGAGGCTGCATGGGCAACGACAACCGATTCGACTCCGAGGCCGAGTGCATGCAGCGATGCGGCAGCGTGTCTGGTAAGCATGGTGCTGCCGAACGGGGGTGCTGATGAAACCTGGTCATCCCTCACTAGTGACCGACGGGGACTCGTCTTCGTCCGATCAGTGTTGTGGGGTCCATCGTCTCTGGTCCTTCGTGATGACCACAATAGTGCTCTGCTGTAATGCCGTCACTTTTCAGCTTGTCCACTCGCTCCTCTGCCAGTGATCTCCCGCGACTGTGCTTTGCACTCGTACACCGATGTCGATGGCTGTTCCACGTACCACGTCGAGTGCCCCAACGCCCAACCGCAGCATCCGTGCCCACCAAGTTTGTCAACGTAGCAGCGGGTTGCACGCTGAGACAATACAAGGCTGCGGACGGGTGCACTTACCTCGCCCAGGACTGCACTCCCCAGTCTCCCTCTTCATCCAACGTTGTAGCCACTAGTGCTCAGGGCCACTTGTAGGTTCTAGTGCACTTCTTGTTGTGACTACTGTAGCTTCAGTCGAACAGGTCCTGCTTGGCACGCTACTGTGTATTGTGATTGTTTGGCGTACGGGCATGAATATGGAGTTGCAAGTTGTATAAATTTTGTTTCTCATGCTCTCAATTATCAAAAACCATGCCCTCTGCCCTTTCTTACATACAATGGCTAGGCTTCGCACATCTGAGCGGGATAAATACAACATAGCATCGTGGGAAGAAAGATTAAAAGAGCTGATACGCAAAGGCGAAATGGATTGCCTCTTTAGTCAAGAAACAATTATCAGTGATCCAAATATATACAAGGCAGTTGTAGACTGGGGTGAGAGATTCAAGATCCGAGGGATCTCTGAAAAGCTCTGGGAGTTAATCATAGCCCAGAAGCTTTTGGGAACCCTTGAATTTCTAGATCGCAGCTTCCCGCGTACCTTAGACTAATATGCGCCCATGTCGATGCGAGTAAGCACACCTTATTCCATGGCGCAGTGGCCCTACAATAACATTACAGTGCCAAGAGGATCACTTGCTGATTGCCAGCCTGCTACCCCTCACTTTTCTGGGGTCCCGCACGAGATGGCGGTGTGCTGCATGTTGCTCCTTGCAGCCATGGTAGCGCATTCGTTCTTGGCTGGTCACGGATCCACGACATGTCCTGGACAGGGCACCAATGAGTCATCGGTTCGATACTGTTTCTACGTCATCCCAGTCATAAATATGGAGTCACTTGATGTCGAGAAAGTTGACAAGGCATGTCAAGCCCTTGGCCAAAGTTGGAGAGCGAGCAAAAAGGAAAGCTTCTAATCGCTGCCATCAGGAACGCTACGAATTTGACGGATTGGGTGATCTGGGTTGGACTGCGAAGAATATCGCCGACAAGCAATGAAGAATCGACGGATCAAGCGTGGCCGAATGGAATGGAACGATGCGTGCTGGCCGAATGGAATCAAGAGAAGGCGAGACCCCTTTGGTCCGACGTTATTTGCTATATACAAGCATCTGTATAAGGGTATAAGGGCCTTGTATAAGGGTTTATGGACGGTTGATGGCGTTACTGATTGAGGCTGTATTGAATTAGGCGATGAGCTAATCTTGTTGACGAGGGCTGATGGTGTTATTCTAATTGCTAGTGCTAAGCAAATCTGAATAATAAGGCTATAAATGAATTCGATCTGCGATTGTGTGCAGGGTGGCAGGAAGAGGCAACAGGGTTTGAGGAGTGACTGATATGTTTTTCTTTTTAGTGCTGGACTTGATTTATTGGCGAGATGTGAAGAAATCGGGATTGGTCTTCGGTGGACATTGGCCTTACTGATATGCTTGGCCGTGTTCAATATAATTACAGTCGGTTCGTATTTGGGTTTGTTGGTGTTGATCGCGGCGCTGGGTTATCGAACGTATGCCGGCGTTATGGGAAAGGTGCAGAAAACGGAGAATAAGAATCCGTTCCAGTAAGTCAGATTTGATCGGGTGTGGTAATGGCTGATGCATGGTTGAATTTTTAGACCGTTTTTGGAGCAAAACCGGGATCTGCCTCAGGATTATGTGCACGAGCAAGTCGACGTATTTTTGAAGTATACGAAAGATTTAGTGCATCAACTAAGGCGTCAATTTTGCGTGGAGGATTTATGCGATACGCTAAAATTTGCGTTGCTGCTGTGGGCGTTGACGTACGTCGGTGCTTATTTGTCGGGCACGGCGTTGGTCATTTTGGGTAAGGAGGCTTTGTTGTCTTGAATATGGGTTTGGTAAGGTTCTGTTTCTTTCTAGCATTTGTCGGGTTATTTACTTTGCCAAAGGTATACGAATTGTATCAACCTCAGATCGATCAGTACTACGGCATCGTGGAATCGAAAGTGAAACAAGCTAGCGATATCGCCCGCGAGCGATCGGACAAAGTGCCATTTTTTAAGAAGCAGAAAACGCAAGAGAAGAAGGAATAAGGTGGGAATTGTAAAAGAGAAAAATGGATTTGAAATTTTGCTTGCAGGCGTGGCGTATGTCTGCGTTTTGGTTTGATCATTTACCAGTACTTTTGTTCTGATTTTAGAGTATTTAAGGTCAGCTTTTGTGGGCTTTGCTCATTGTACTTGTTCAACGGTTCTTATTTTTTTGATGAAAAGTAGTAATTTGATTGAATTTATCCTGACCACTTTGTCTTTTCCGGAGCACCTTAATGGCGTGTGACGCTGATGGTCTAGTTTACGATGAGATTATTGGGCAGTGATAAGAGGCGTGTTTCGGTGTTGATGATTCAGATGCTGAACAGCTCGTGTGGATTTATTGTCATGCTAGTGTGTGGATGCTATTTTGTTTGAACGAGTGGTGAAAGAAATGTAGTGCAGTTCCGCGACACCTTCTGTGTCCTTGATGACCAGGAGGACTTAAGACGTGGAGGGCCTCCTGAACGAGGTGAGGCTTGGAGATATGACACTGCAAGGGGACGGTCAGGGGTCTGGGATAGAATTTAGGCTGCTGCTTTCAATGGTGTGGCCTTTATGGATAAGAGCATATGAAAAACAGATCAGGGACTGGCTCCGAGTCTGGTCCTCAGCTGGCGATGCTGCAATCAAAAAAGACAGTTCGAGTCTACTGTACATATGTAGGGATAGGCGCGTGACTATATGCTATGCAGACTAGCCTAGTCTGTACTGTATGAGGCATTTGAGAGCACTACCATACTGTGACATGGCTATGACAATACTGGCGCAGTTTCCATGCAGTACCACCCAGCTCAATATAGCCGTTTGTTGGGTACGACCATGCCACGCTGAAAATACGGCATCCCGTCATGTCCTGCCAAGTGGTATCGGGACGAGCACACTGGTGTGGGGCTTTGGAGTCTACAAAAACGCTGGCCGTTGTTGTTGCGTGCCTGATGATTGCCGCGTTCGGACTGCAAGCGTTATACTTTTGATTAGAGCTTGTGCGGCACTGCCGCAAGCTGTTGTTGTACGGATTATCAAACCTGGTCACCATTTATCACCTGCAGCGATTCTTCCTCGACAGCACGATGGCAATTGTTGGTGCTCTATCGTTCAGTCTACTTTGTCCTTAACAACACAATGGGGTGTACGGCCTTGTCGAAGGGAGAAGTAATTAGTGCTTGAGTAGTGGAGCATGCCCACTAGTCACCCTTCCTTTTCGGGAGTCATCACATATCTGTCGAGTAGTCAAGATCAAGACCGTATTTTTGGTGTTCCCACAATACGCCTTGGGCGGTGGTCTCGTCGGATTGACGTCTAGCCATTTTCGATAGCAAATGCGAGAGGTGACGAGAAATGCGGCTAACTCTTTTGATTTTTAGGGTCGTCTGCTACGTTGTGTCCGTGCGCTCATTGCGACAAGATTTTGCCGATGGTTACTGACTGAAATTTGATCAAAAGTATGTTGCGAGACTGCGAAGGTGATGGACTAAGGAAAATCGCTGCATTCATGTCAGAGCTGTGTGCTATGATGCCAGCTGCAAGCCAAGCCACATGAGTCGTCATCGCAAAGGCACAGAGATCACTGGTACAAAGCACAGAGGCACGCAAAACGAGCATTTGAACAGCGGCTCTATCGCACGGATGATCATTTCCTGCCTTTCTTTCCTTTCGGGGATGGCTTCTTGGTTTGTCCGCCGCCTGGCTTATCGAACACGTTCGATTGTGCCGCCGCCAACGTTGCTTGCGGAGCTTCCGACATTGCAGGTGCCGCGGCCTGCTTCCCGCCTTTCTAGAATAGCAGTAAGAATGAGAACACCCGTCGACTCTCAGTCAGAGGGAGCTTACCTTGTTCTTTGGGGACGACGCTGGCATGAGAGAAAGATAGGCGCCTTCGCCCTTATCTTCCCCCGATCCCTAAAAGGCACACCCGTCAGATAGCGCGTTTTTAGTACGGTATATGAAGCTCATACCTTGGCGGTCGATTTGTCGAACACATTCGACTGAGCCATGGCCATCGTTTCTTGAGGGGCCGGATCGGCGGCTGCTGCTTTCTTTCCTTTTCCTTTGGGCGACGCTTTGCCCGTCTTCTTCGTCCCTTGCTTTTCTGTCGCCTGTTTCTCAGACACCTGTTTCTCCGACACCTGCTTCTCCGACTCTTGTTTCTCGGATCCTGCCTTTCCCGACTAAAAGGAGGGTGGCTGCGAAGAAAACAGTGTTCAGATCCTGGTCTTACCTTGGCGCTTGCTTTTCCCGAAACCGCACTCTTGGCGACGGCCGACGCCTCTCCCGGTCCTTCGCCCTCCTCTTCTTCGGCTGCCTTCTTCGGTGAGGATTTCTTCTTCCCTTTGGGACCTAAAAAGTGCCTTGGTTGACGAGGAAGGTGGGACCGAGACCAAGCCTTAACTAAGGTATCACCGCTTACCTTTGCCCTTGCCTTTCTTCTTGCCAGAGGTTTTCTTGCCGGCTGCCGTGCTGGCTTCAGTCGCCACTGCCGATGCGTCTCCGCCTTCGCCTTCGCCTTCTTCGCCCTCGCCTTCACCGCCACCCTCGCCCTCACCTTCTTCCTGGTTCTCGGCTTCCTCGCTCTTCTTGCCTTTCTTTTCCTTCTCTTTCCTGGCGCAGAGGTGAACGATAAACGGTACTGTCGCCACCAAGCACACGACCAACACGATCAACCAGACCCACGGCCACGACTGCTCACCGTCCACCGACCTGCCGAGCCGCATTGGAGCCATCTTCGCGAACACAGACTGATGTCAATCCGACCGCGCACGACCGTGACCGCGCACAACAATGTCGTGTATCCGATCCCTTTGCGTCTGGCACTACTTACGCATTGTAAAGCTGTCCGAGGTCTTGCGAAACATTCAGCACCAGTTAAAAACTAGCAGAGCATGCATTTAGTTATTCACTGTTGATGCGACCATGTTTACGAAGACCATTCTTCACAGAGCAAAATTTGTGATACTACAAGAATGTTGCTATTTTTTTACGTTCAGCCTCTCGAATGTTATCGGCAAGGAAATCGATCAATGAACGAGGTGTTGTTTCGTCAACCACGTCGGCGCTGATGACTCTGGTGAAGGACTGCTTGCCCGAAGCTCAACTCACGGCCGACTACGGGCTGGTGGCGAAGATATATTGGTCGAATAGAAGCGATGAGTTGGACGTGAACACACGTAACTCTATTTTGGAACGATTCTTACGCCGTTTGGACAGCGTCAAGTCAGCGCTGGGTGTCGAGCATTACAGCCCCCATTGTGGAAGTTTGGAAGAGGCAAGTGTTTGTCCACATTATTGATCGACGTGTTGACTTCGTGCTTGTCTTACTTATTCAGCCCACAACCAATTGACCCGAGGAGCTGACGAGGGGCACTCAGGAACCAAGCTGGTCCGGGGCAACGAAGGTCTGGCTTAAAATCCAGTTGGAAGCTCAATCGAATTTGGTAAGAATGAATTTTACCAAAAGCCAGAATTCAAGCTAGAAATGTCATTTAGTGATCAATGCTTGCTTTAAGACGTAAGAGCGGAAAGAAATCCGTCAGATAAGGCACGCGGTTTCAGCCTAAAAATTCTTCAGGTGGGTGCCTTGTTACAGAAAGTGAACAAATCTGTTTTATCACAGCCTGGGTTTATGTAACCAACTTGGACCTTCGAATTTCAGCGCTTCCTCTGGGCAAAGCGAGGCGTGTGCCTGATTTTCAATGTTTCCTCATGCCATGCGTGTTGATGGCTTTAGTCATGGGTCTGAACTTACTCAAGACCACGTCGGAGAACGAACAGAGTCTGGCATTATGGCCTGAGATGTACGGCCAGTGGTGAAGCGATCTTCTTTAACGAGGAGTAACCTAGTTTAGTATAGTTCGATGCGATGCGTCAAACAAGCTTGCGATGCGACGCTTTAGGCACCTTTTTACATTGTCAGTTGACCCAAAAGTGTCGCATCGCACGCTTATTTGACGCATCGCGTCGAACTATACTTTGGGCTTGAGATTAGTAAGCTGAAAGACTACACGCAGGGTGAACGTAAACCGCACGTCTTGGCCATATCCTTACACCATTCACAGAATCTGACAATCCAATGTCCAAAAACACCAATTGTGATCAAGGAAAGACAATTCACAAATCGCGCGGCACTTTTGTTTATTCTCCTTGATTTTGTTTGAATATCATGCCGAAAACGACGCCGATGCCGAAGGCAGCCATGCAGAACATAGCCAGGGATATCACGAAAATGTACCAGACGTCCGGATAACGCCTACGGACGCGATGATACATTCGTTTCATCACACCACCTTTGACGGTCATCATGGGTTTGGTGATCAAGATGCCCACTATTTGCGCTTCGTCGTCGCCTACCGCGTCTGGACCGAATTCGATTCTGCAAAGAACTGAGCTATGAACGGTCCTATAAGGAGAATCCCAACATGCGCTGGACTGGACTGGTGTGAGTGATGGATTGTTAGCCACTAATTAAAAGAGCCTGACCCGACATACGTACGGAATAGCGATTTTATTCATTCGTCCATAAGGCGTTCGATTCCAAGCAGAAACGGGATCGATAGCTGGTTTCGGCGCGGTTTTGTCTTTATTCTTGTCTTTGCGTTTATCTTCGGCCACTGTGCCGAACTCCAACAGCATAGCGCAGTCTTCGATTAAATTGGTGCGAGGCGAGGCGACGATCGATAGCGTTTGAGTTTGGTCAGGTTGCAGTACGCCCATGCCGCTCGGTTTGATGTGAAAATGCAACGGGCGGTTGCATTTGAGACGGAAAACCACAGGACGACGCGTAACGTTATTTAATTTTAATTGTGCCGTTTGCTGGCGGTCATAGGGACCATAAAACAGTAACGCGCCTCCTTCCTCACCAGCCACGTTCGTATCTTCTTTCTGTCCCCTTTGCCTTTTCTGTTCTGCAGTCATTGTGGACCAACTTCGAATCGCCGACTTTCCGACCGCACCGCGTCTGATGTGATTAGATCATCCACCAGGTCAGTCGGTTGGGCTCTGAAACTGGCAGTGTAAGGCATGCTAATCGGAAGCATCCCTGCACACTGGGCGGACATGCGCACTACTCGCGGCGATATATGCACAGTCAAGGCATGTACGAGTACACAGTTGATTCGCATCACAGAATACAACCTGCCACTTGTTCTCGCTGTATTGTTGCTATGACCGGTCATTTCACTGTCGCTATTTTATACTGGGTGTACATGCAATGGCGAACCATATCATTCTGATGATGCTCGTTGACCGGCTGCTCCGCGCATGCAATATCTGATATCGGATATCTATCATATCGGTGACAATGATGACACTGCTCATCATGCTTTACTTCAGGCTGCAGGTTTTTCTCACTGCAATTTTTTGTTCTTTTATTGTGACAATTAACAATAGATTTTTGGGCCAGTCTTAGAGGTGCGACTCCCCGCCGCCCAGCTATTTCGCCCCCCATTGTACGCATATACACGGAGCCTATACACACAAAAACAAACACAAAGCATACACGCCCAGCAAGGTCAGGCTAGGCCACTATCGTTACCATAGATTTGAGCTGATGCTGCTCTTCTTCATCGCTGCTGCTGCTTATGCCTATATACGAGTATACGCAGAGTCCCGATGCCTCAATATCGGGATCAGGGTCAGGATCTCGACCTTGCTGGGATCTTGACGTTGCTGGTACTCCTCCGCTCCCGCAGACTGTCGAAGACTACCGAAGGCTCTTCCAGCAAATGTATTCAAGCACGGCGCAGTCATTCCACATGCGTCAAGTTACTTCACGAGCCTGCTTCAACCTGCTCAACTGATGACAGATTTGGAATTCGCCGGCATTCAAGCCTTTTAGTCTTCCAGTCAGTTAGCTGCACGAAATGCTTCTTGCATCTCTCTCGGGCGATTTGAAGAAAAGTCCAGAATGAAGCCTTGAAGGTGCGATTCGAAAATGACCACAAGTTCGCCTAGAGGATTCGCATGATCGCCGCATTGGCCTTTGCTCCGCCAGCCAACGTTATCGATGCTTCTAAGGAGCTACTTCAGCATGCCGACTACAAGAGTCTGTGCCCAACGCCAACTAGGTACTTCGACGATACTAGAGGGTGACAGACGGGGCGACATTGCTGGAGGCGAAATGTCAATAAACCTACTATCCACCATCAACATGCCACCTGTGCAGAAAAGTGGTACAAGCTAACTCGTCCGTATCTGACCATTACTATCTACATGTAGAGCGTAGGTAGGTGTGACTTCCACTACCTGCACGGGTGGGGGAGCCTACACGGGTCTCTGCAGGTTCGAATCACTCACTGCGCGGACCCAATAGCCGGACAATAGCAACGTACAGGGTTTACTATGCCGACTAGCGGACACCTCCACGACGGGCTGATCGTACACGAATACACGAGCAGGGAATATACGAAGGATTAGGAAGCCGAACGCTAGTAGCCGGACACGGCCGTACTGGAAAAAAAAATGGATGGCGTCAGGGGTGGTCGGTTGTGCACCACGCTCTGTTTGTCCTATACCAAAGCAAGAATTTGCATGTTGGATTTGCAAATGTCAATGGGATTCTTGGGAAGATTGATTATCTAAAAGCGGAAATTGTGGCTTCCCAGTATGATATTTTTGGAGTAGCCGAATCTAAAATTGATTGTACTACGGACGATAGTGAACTGAATTTAGCCGATTATTCCATCTATCGATTTGATAGGACGAAAGGTGGCGGTGGTGTTTTGGCATACATTCGGTCATCTATTCCTGTAGTTCGTCTAAAAGCGCCCTCCGAACTTGGTGTTTTTCAACCAAAATTGGAAGTCCTGCCCTTACGCATTGGAATTGGCACTGATTCAATAACGTGCTTATTTGGCTACATCCCTCGCCAACTCCCAGCCGCTATTGACGATCTATTGCGGTATTCCACGCGTCTGCTACGGCATAATTATAGCCGGCTGGTAATTATTGGGGATCTGAACGCTGACCTTCTGCACCCGTCGCCTGCCAGAAACTCAATCTTGGAGCTGATTTCGTCGATTGATGGAACTCAAACTGTGGATACACCGACACGTCATAGTCGAACTCTCCTTGATTTATGTATTGTTGGGGATGCTTCGAGGCACGTCTCTACCACAGTGCTCCCTCCAAGTCACACGTCCGATCACGACACGATTTCGATAAAACTGCTTTACCGTCCTCCTCCGAGACCCCCAGATACACGATTGTTTTGGCGTCTACGGAATGTTGACTGGAACAGCGTCAATCAAGCTATGTCAAGTGAGGCATGTGTTACTTTAGTAGTTTCGGCACCGTCTGTCGACGATGCTTGTGATCTTCTTATTAAACGGATTATCGACACGGTGTCAGATACGATCCCTCGTACGCCTATTCGTCGTCTAAAAGCGCCGCCATGGATGACACCGCAACTCCTGCGCCTTGTTCGTGAGAAGAATAGTGCATGGAGAAGGCGGAAGCGTACAAATTCGATGACTGATTATCACTGGTTTTCTCGACTCCGAAAGCAAATGAAGAAAGACCTTCGAGTGGCCAAGCGGCAGTATGTGGACAATACCTTTTCAAGTACCAACTCGCCTGCGGAATTCTGGAATGCATTTCGTCGATTTGACCCTGAGAACCGATCAATACCGCCACTTATCGATATGACGGGTACAATCATCTCTGACTCCAAAGAAAAAGCAGAGCTCATGCGGACTGTATTTTCTGAAAATTTCAATTCGAATGCCCTTTCCCGCTATTGGCCTCCTCCAGCAGATTTGGACGATAACACTGATTACTCAGTGACTGAATCTTTCGTTCGTCATAAACTCTCTACATTACGGCCTCGTGGGGCACCTGGACTGGATGGACTGACGGGAACAATTCTGAGGAACTTAGCCCCATCAATCACGTCAGCATTCACTGCACTGATCAATCGATCGATTGAGGAGGGTTGTTTTCCATCAGCTTTCAAAATTGCAAAAGTGATTCCTATTCCAAAGCCATGGGATCGGTCATCAGCAAAGAATTATCGACCAATATCATTACTTCCAATACTATCAAAAATCATGGAAAGTCATATTCTTCGTTTGTTACAACCGCGACTACAACTATCAGCGCAGCAGCATGGCTTTCGCCGTGGACATTCGACCACTGGCGCCTTGGTCCGAGTCACCCAATCGATTCATGATTGGCTAAATTCGCCCTCTCATCGGGCGGTTGGTGCGGTATTCTTCGACCTAAGGAAAGCGTTTGACAGGGTTCCACATGGTCGATTAATGGAATCATTGGAGAAAGATCATAAACTGTGTCCTATGCTGCTCAAATGGATGGCTTCTTACTTGGAAAAACGGTCTCAATTTGTTTCTATCGACGATGCATGCTCATCTTGGGCACCTGTGGTCTCTGGCGTGCCACAGGGGTCAGTGTTGGGGCCTATTCTATTCACGGCTTACATCAATTCTTTACTGATCCGATTTGCGGCCACTTATCCGGATTTGCTTTTACTTGCTTACGCCGATGATCTTATTTTATTAGCACCTGCATCTTCGCCACAAGCCGTCAAAACTCGGATTCAACCGGCAATAGATTTTGTATCGAACTGTGTTACGGAGCTAGGCCTTGATTTGAATGCGGACAAAACGCAGGCCTGTATATTCCGTTTGAATAAGCTCGCAGCTGAATTTCCTGTACTACTGTAAGCCAATACAATTTACGGACACTGTCAAGTATTTAGGAGTTCATTTCTCGTCAGATTTGCACTTCAGTCGTCACTGCCATGAAATTGCCTCTTCTTCCAGACGAATGATTGGAGCTTTTCGAAGAAAATTTGGAAATTTGCTTCGAAAGTATTGGAGACCGTAGATATTCAATGCATTCTCCCTCGACTAGATTACGGGTCTGTTGCTTGGTCTCCAATACAAAACAAGCTATCGGATGATCTCGAAAGGGCGCAAAAATTTGCTGCACGGGCAGTTCTCAACGATTGGACAATATCCTACGAATCGGCGCTGGAGACACTGAAGTGGACTTCATTATCTGACCGGGGAAATCACCAAAAATTATTGCAATTTTATCGGTATTATCATGGACAGGCGGCTTACCCAAATCGGCATTTTGTTCCTACGGACATGTGTGGTCGTCGCGTGAGTGCTCGCACCTCACAACCACATCAATCAAAAACCTTTACTCAAAGTTTTGAATTTTCTTCAATGACTTTATGGAACACTGTGATACCAAGCACCATCGCTTTTAGTTGTTTTACCGAGTTCAAAGATTTTGTGACAAAGATTCGTTTTTGCCATGCTTTTATTTTAACTTTATCTTGTCCTTGTTTTATGTGCTGTGCCTCATCAGTGGACTGGTAAGTCTTTTGGCATAGTAAACTTTAGCTTTAGCATAGCAACTAGACGAAATCACCAACGTGAACTGAGGACTTAAAAACCGCACCGTGTCAGGTGGGCCGACGGCCTAGAACCAGTATGGAGAGATACCGGTTTGATCTGGCTAGATCTGACCCTGTGCCAGGACGGGCAAGACACGTGGAAGTAACTCACGTGCTGGAAACACACGTGCCATGCCGATCAGGGGAGGCAGGAACCACTTGCACAAAGAGGTGCGGGCTACATAGGTATACATATTCGCGTGAACCAGTGCCCCAGGTCGCGGCAACAACAGCGAGTGAACAGGTGGCTCGCAGCAATCTCACGTCACCTTTTCCCGACCTGATCGTAAGTGCTCGTACTCGTGTTCGTAGTTCGGTGTAGGCTTCAATGCCTAACTCTGATCGTGAGGTTTCTACTGTAACACGCGGTACCTAATGGTGACTATGGGTCAGAGATCGATCTTACAAAGATGGGATAAAACTCACCAAGAGCACATCGATGACTGACTTTTGGCGCTTATGCCGTGGCAGTTACAGGATTGTGTCTTCGTTTCCAAGGGGTGGCACGCGCACTACCAAGACCGCCTTTATATGATGTGATGTAGCTCATCATGTCATGTCATGCTTTATCCATAGCTAAGCACCATAAGGCGCACTCGAGGGCTAAGGAAGACATGATTGACGATCATTTTTTACCGGGGCGGGAGTCAAACCCTCTCCTGCAAGCTGCCCACTGTTGCGATCATATTTTTAAAATTTGATCGAAAATTGGCCCTCTGGTCGCAGCGTTGTGTCACGTGGCCCGCAATCGGAGCATCTGCTCCAAGTTTCAGCAGATAAGGGCCTCACCCGGAGTGCGTACTGTATCTGCATCCTTCGAGGATGTCAGTTCGTGTGCCTTGCGAGTCAGGGCCAGACGCGAGACCGAGGGCAAGTTCGAGGTTGAGTGACTGGTTTGTTTGAAGCATCTGAGTGACTGGTCCTTCGATTAATTCCCAAAATTGCACTCTGGGCAATTTGGACTAAAACCGTCAGAAAGTCTTTTCTGGCTGACACTTGCGGGCGCTCCTCATGTGAATCTAAATGCCTCTTGTGCGTGACTGGTAATAAATTAGGCAAGAAGAATAGTTAACTGTGTGGGACCATTCCTGTAGACTTGAAGTTTCCTCTGGCAAACCCTAGTTCACCCTAGGCTGACTTGTGAGCCAAGAAATTTCTCCGCGAGTCGGATACTTTCCGGTCAATACTCACCCAGCGTGAAAGGGAGACACAACCTACACAAGAGTACTGTACCTTGGCCAATGGGGATGCTTGATCAGCCACCTCGACAAATGCGCATTCATTATCTCGCTGCCTCCAAGGTCTTTGTAGGAAAGCCAACTGTCACGTGTCATTAGTGTTAGAAAGCACAGGGTCATAAGCCCGGATGGACTCGACTTTGCTGACACCGCGCATGATCTGCCGAAGCGCGAATATTGCGTTTCCCTGAATGACTTTCTGGTTCGCCGCAAAAAATCGTTCGAAAATGGAAAGAATGCTGCTGGTCTTTTCGGAAGTCTAAGTAGCTTTGTAGCATCGTGATGAGAATCAGGCGACCAAAGATTAGAGCTGCGAGTTGGAAATAACCGTTTATCAACTTATCTGCCAGGCTAGCACACCCTTTCGAGAAAAAAGTTTCCCTTATTTTTTCTGTATCGTAGTACAAATGTGCGGTGAACCGCATGTCTAGGCTCGTTCGAATTGATCAAGCGAAGGCGGAGGCGGAAATTGTTGAAAACGAATAAACGTCGACTGGCTTTCTAAGTAAATCGTTTCGAAATACGGGATAGTGTTGTCGTATGGGAAGACACCTACGCCGCCGAGGGCAATCTCAACTAGCTTTTTCCTGAAAGCGAATAGGAGCAGTTATAAAAGCTTTTTCCCTCACAATGCCTAATGTATCATTAATTCAGTTTGACACCAGATGCAGCCCGGACTAATTACACGTCACCAAGTAAGCTTGTTCGCAAATCCGGTGCGTGGCCGGAGCGAACTACGACGCGCACTCACCAGTCAGTCTTACGATTCGAATCAGCTGGACTCGCCTGTCCAGATTCTGTTTTTCTGCACGCCAAACGGTACTAAACTTTGATTAGACCTGGCTGAATTGTACGAGGATTAAGATGGGACTAACGTGAAGCAGTCGGACAAGGATTGGCCGGCTTTGATTGTCATTTTTAGTCTTGTTTCTGTATAATAAGTTGCGTTTCGAAATAGGCATGCGATTGTGCCATTTGCTGTCTTCGTGTTAAGAACGTTGTAGGACGGCCTAAAATCTACTTATGGCCTTCTCCGTCACGGTGGCCGACTATTAGGGCTAACAACGAGAATGCACGTGAGGGCGGCCTTCTACGGGGCACCCTGGAGAGATAGGAACGTGCGTCGGTTGCGGGTTTTTCTTGAAGAAGAGCATCCGGTTCTGAGATTGCTTCAACGAGAAAGTGAAAGGGTTTGACGCGAGTATAATGATAAGCTGTTCCTAGCTCCTAGATTCTTGTTCTCGAGCCTTGTTCTCGTTCTAAGCAGCTTTTCTGGGAGCCGACCGGCTTCGTACCTAGTCACACGATTGGCATTTTTAGAGAAGCTGCTATTGGCCGAAGCAGGTGGCCAGTCCTCATTTAATAATACCGCCTGAGAATTGGCTTCTATCTATCGAAATTGCTTTTAAAATGCCCAGTGACAAGCTGTTGGTCGTCAAGTTTGGATAAGCCCCGGCCACAACAGTCTTTTCTCCGACACCCGTTGAACAATTTTCCAAATGGCCGCTGAACAAACGTCACTGCGTGTCGATCTGTCACACACAACCTCCAATGAATTGGTCGGCCAGTTGTTGTCTTTGCTCAACAACGCCACTACGCCTTTCCCATTCCTTGATCAGACGGATCGGTTTGTTGTCCCGGATGTCAGCACCTTTTTGCCGGACTCCTTAGAATCTGCTACTGTTGCAGCAGAAGCTGAAGCGGAAGCTGAAGCTGAAGAAATTTCCACAAGTTTTTACCAAAATCAACAAATCGCGGTAGCGAAAAAAAGACCGAATATGGCTTACAAAAATGTCTCCTCATTTTTGTTGAGGAGTGGTGATGCGGGTCAAACGGCCAGCGCTGCTTGCATAGCCTTGGCCTGGATGTCGATCGTACTCAACTTGTACGTGATTGGCACTTTGCTATTGCATCGAAAACGAGCATTTAAAAATATTTTTTATCTGCTGGTGTTTCACTGCGCATTTGTGGATTGCCTACGTGCGGCATCTTTGATCATTTGGTTCCTACCCGAGATGGATTTGTTCCCGTTGGGAGCAGAGACTTTTTTTCGCCTCACCAAAATCAAGCAAGGTCTCTTGGTGGCTTTGAGATCGTTAAACATGTTAACAATCTTGAATCTGCTCGTTTTCACTGTTAACGAGTTCATCGTAGTCAAGAAACCCCTTCAGTATCGTCGAATGGTCCGTCGGCGTATGGTGACCATGCTGTTGTTCTTGAGTTGGCTACTTAGTTTCATGTTCGGCTTGGGAAGTGTGCTAACTCGAAACTACTCTCCCCAAGGACCCATGATCCTGCGCAATATGACTTTAGATGCGCAGTTGAATTCGACTGATTTCCGACATCATATTACGCGAACGAGACGAGAAGAAAAAGAAGAGCCGTTTCAGTACTCGTTCATCTTTATGGTCATAGTGGTGTGCGCTGTGTGTTTGCTCACCGTCCTGACATGTTACACGCAGATCATGCGTCGGATACGCCGATTCCATCAGTGCGATTTCCGAGCCATTTCCAGCGATAGCCTGCGGATCCGTGGCAGTATTAGCAGTCGAGGCAGCAACAGCGATCGGAAGAGACGTGTTCAAGTAATTCTACGTCACAAATACCTGTTGGTTATCGGGTTGGTACTGCTAGTGGATGTGCTGTTCTTGGTGCCCTACTCGTTTATCCAAATCGTCCAGTACGTTTATATATCGTCCGGGGACACGTCGAACGTGGCTCAGTCGATGGCTTGGGCCGAGTCTCGATGGATCTTACAACTGCTTATAGCATTACATTCCGTCCTGCAGCCCATGTGCTACTTTCGAATGGAGGATTTCCGTCGACTAGCCTTGTGCCAGAAATTGCCTCCCCGAGATTGGAGCACGCGACTGAATACCATGCCAGCCAAGACATCGATCGATTTGGATCTCGCTGTCATGACGGAGGATGATGAAGAGATCATGATGATCTCCATGGTACCCCCCTCTTCGAACATGCCCTTGCGTCATTTGGATTCGAGGGCTTTGATCAAAGCCAAATTAAGGCAGTGCCAAAGCGTAGAGTCGTCTTCGAACAGTGGTAATACTAACCTATCGCGGCTGTGATTGCAGAGTGACTAACATAATAGGTTGGAAAAGGGTTCTACACGGTTTGTGCTGTACTAAAGACTGTGCAGTAATGTGTGTCATGTCACTGCGGCACGTTGTTCGGATCTGTGTTTTTTCCAAACCATGAACAATATTCACTGTCAGCATGAGTTGTACCCAGCAGAGCGGCCTCGTTAACTGCACTTGTAAGCCTGACCTCGCTAATGGTCTCTCACATCATACAATGGGGCGTATTGAAGCCCGTATTTTCCTCAGATGTACCATTTTTATGCGAATTAGACCCCCATGCCTAAAATGCCTGATCATCCGATTTGATATTTCTGAAGCATTAATCGCAAAGGTCAACCATCCTAAGTTCGAATAGGGAAAACAAAAACTCCTTATTGTTGATGAAGCTTATTAAAAGAAGCGAGACTGGAAAGGGCGCCTTGCCTACGGGCTGCACTTTATACAAGAATATGGGAGGCTCTCCAAAACTCTTATGGTTGTGCCAGGGGCGCACGGTTGCCGAATGCAACCTGTTTTCTAGATCCCACAAAAGCTAAAGATTTAAACGAGACTGCCTGTCCTCACTGCACAATTGAACCGACGACGAAAACCAACGGGCAGAAGCTCATCGTGTTCCCGAAAGGGACACCTTTCGGGATTCCACTGCGGGTAATGAATTCCACTGCGACAAGGTAAGCAAATTGCATTTTCGCCCATTCGAGTACAAGCATGTGTTGAGAAATATGCCAGCGTTCCTACTTTTGATTCGTACGCTCTGATGCATTCTTTCCAAGGGCAATATTGCATGCAAGTGCTCTCTGACGAAAGGGCAACACAAAGATGTGGATGCGAAACAGAAGAAAAAGGGGCCGTCTATTTCAGAGGTGACTATTGAGTTGGTACGCCCCAATACGGTAGTTGTTCATGGTTACTAAAATGGCAAAAACTTTACAGTCATCAAATCACATCAATCAAGTGTACTCTACAGAATAGTCTGCATTGTACTATTTGCCTCCTCACTGGGCCTGGCTCTCGAGTAACACTTTACATACTTTGACTGCAAGTTAACGTTAACTCAGCAGTTGACTCATTAACTTGGCAGCTCATCAACTGACCAGTTAAGGATAACTGACTTAGGTTTCCGAGTGGCGTTCAGGAGGGCAGTTATAAAACTGCCCAGTTAAGACATTCACTGCAAAGATAACTGATAGTTACGCGAAGTCGCATCGACTTTAGACAGTAGATGACAGACTTGGCCGTCTAAATCTAACCTAGCTAGAGAGGTAGGTTAGCAGTTGTGCAATGATCGTCTGTTTTCATATGACTAAACCCAGAACAACCGCTTGGGGCCTCAACTTTATTCAAAAGGCATCTCTTTTTCGCCTCTCCGCCTCTTTGGGCAAGGGGCCTTTAGTCTGTACGCTAGTGTAAGCCGCTTTAAATTGGTCTGTACAAGCATATCGTACTATTTCTAGGCAAGCATGCGCCCGCCTCCGACACGCCTACACATAGCTATCAATCACTCGAAACAGACCAAACAAACCTATGCCTCATCATGACGCAAGTCTTACACAATTTCTTTACACTCATTGCAGTTCCTCTTCATCTTGCTCTCCATTGTGCCTGGCACGATAGCAGTCTGACTGTTCTATTTACGTGTGGTTCTCTAAATGCAATCTGAAAGAATACCACAACACGCATATGCATCCTCAGGATCGATGCTCATGCGCACGCTCATGTTTACTGGCCTCGTGGCCTGGTGGGTTAGGCGTCTGCCCCTCACGCCAGGTGCGCAGTTACGGGCAAGTGTTCGACTCGCGGGCCGGTAAATCGTTTCGTGTAAAATGTGTCTCTTCACCCTCGAGTGCGCATAAGCGTTTGGTGATGTGGTAAAACATGAACATGAGCATGATGAAACTCGCCTCAAACAAGCATCAGCAGCGAATACATGCACCAGCATTCGACTGGTAGATGGTAGGTGGCAGTGAATGCTAGAGCTATTAGATGCTTACTATTTTGAAGGCGCATTCCTGACCCTTGCAACAACATGTCCAAAACTATACGATGGGGTTCCATAAGTTGTGGTAAAATCGCTTCGGATTTTGCGAATGCAATGAAATTACTGCCAACAGGCGAGCATGAAGTACGTTTGCATTTCGAATATAAAAAACTTCTGTCGTGACATTGCTTCTTTAGATCGTAGCAGTGGCCGTCAGCGATGTGAAGCGAGCTGAGGAATTCGCTAGCAAGTTTGGAGTTAAATATGCGTTCGACGGCTATGACCAGATCGCCAACTGTCCTGAATTTCATAAGCACGCAAGCTGCCGTTTAGCTCAAACCCAAACTTGCTGTTTTACTCCTAGATATTGTCTAAATCAATACATAGCATCCTGCCCGATTGCAATTACAAGCTCTTAACGGCGGCAAAGCTGTCCTCTGCGAGAAGCCCATGACCACGAATTGGAAGCAACTTCGAGAAGTAAGCGAATTGGCACGTGAGAATGGTCTCTTTCTCATGGAGGCTACTGGTCTCGATTTTCCCAATTCATGATGACGTCAGCCATGCTCTTTCGGATGGCCGTATCGGAAAACCACGATTTCTGCTTGGCAGCTTCGGACAGCAGGTTGATGCATTCGTAAGTTTGTGGGTTCTGATATTGCAAAAAGTGCCTCAAGGCGTTAGAGATAACCTGTCAAACAAGGGATCCTATAAACTGAGGTTTGCAGCTAGCTCGTATCCTTCGAAAGGCGTTGGGTGGAGGCAGCCTTCTAGATTTTGGGTGATTTGGTCATGATTACCACCATGATATTCAGTGGCCAGCGTCCTGAAACCATATCAGCCATTGGAAAGTCAAACGACGAAGGTATGATGTGCGAAACCACTAAGCCGGCATTTCCTTCTACTCCAACACGGTTTCAGGAGTGGACATCATGGATTGTATCACTCACGGATACAAGGACGGCTCTGTTGCTCAATTGATGCTCTCTGCAGAACTTATCATGGGCCAGCAGGTCGCCGTATTCGGAACTAAGGGTCAACGGAGGTAGGTTTCTAGTTTATGTGGGTACCTTCCGTTAAAATGCTTTGCTTGTCTGTCCACTGTAGGTCCAAAAAGTTTCCCGCCATCCCACATAGTTGGTCATCAATTCAAAAGAAATCACTCACCCATTACCTGAACCAAATGCCGAGTACAATTATTGCGATAGCCAGGGGCTGATGTGTGAACTGCAACACGTTCGTGAATGTCCGCTAAAAGGTAAGATCTGTTGTGCTGCGGCTGGCATCACATAGTGAAGGACTATTATGCGAAATGTACGCGTCGAGTGAACTTTCTCCAAGCGCGCTATAGGACCTCACATTTTTGCGTTGCTTTGATCACTCACTTTTCCAGGTTTGAAAGAAAGTCCTCTAATGACACTGGCTGATTCAGAAGTTATCATGGACATCATGGACGAAATACGGCGCCAAGCGGGAGTCCTTTATCCGGAAGACGCGCAGTGACAGGTACGTGAGAAACCAAGCAATAAGTCTGAAGTTATTGGTGGGTGAATGACACTGGCAGTATCAAATAAAGTTACTATTGGTGTGACACTCCTGGCTGTATGCACCTTCGAGCGTCTTGGTTGGAGACGGCAAAATTGCTCTGATCGAACACATACTTTGCGGGTTTCAACTCTGCGCATACTTTTCCAATTTGTGGAATCACCTTGAAATGGCTTATTTCGGCATCATATTTTTAAACATAAAATGCCATTAGCCATTTTAGTGAAGACATCAGTGAACAATGAGGCATAAACATGCTCGCGGTGGCTGGCTTGCGGGATCAGCGGTGGATAGCGCGGCCTCCAAAAAGAACGGTCGCCTGATCTATATCCAATTCCTCTCAAAATATCCGATTCTCGAGTCGATATCCGATCATTCTTTTGGTCTGCCTGCAAACACAGGCCAGCCCAAAACCCCAAAGAAACGGGTTGGGTATTGGGAGCCTCTGGCAATAAAGAATGCCCATTTCACGCAACCATGACTCATGTCTCAAGTTCCCTCGCTGATCTCCCTTTTTATGTTGCTTCGTCCCCACCATCCATGTCCCTCATACAAGCATGTTTCAGATTGTCCTGGTTGCGTCATCTATAAAGCAGGTATGACATGCTTCGACCTGAACGCCCTTCACCTGGTGCAACCCGTCAACCTAACATTGCCACCTAATCTGCTAATCAGCATGAAGCATTGCAGGAACACTGGTGATTCCATTCGAGTAAGCAAGCGACCACGTTCTATCAAATACAAGATCTGTGACCTGCACAGTGCATCAACCTAACACTGACAACTATCACGTCTTGTCATACTTTATCCTTGGCCAAGCACTGTACAGCGCACTCGGGGCTAAGGAACGCATATTTGACAATCATTTTTTACACAGGCGGGAGTCGAACCCTCCCCTGCAAATGAACGCACAGCGTGAGAGACAGACGTCTACCGCTTGGCCACAGACCCGGGCTAATAATGACAGCGCTTGACAGAAAGAAACCAGAATATCATTCGACTCAAGCAGCGACCATGACAGCAACCACTGTCATGACAAAAAACACATGGATCTCATCGTCAACACCATGAAAACGCTCTCACCACAGCGTCATATACACTTTTGGAATCTTGCCATGCACGCGCACAAGAGAAAAATCCGCGCGACAAAAACTCCGGCCCGACGGAGCAGGCAAGGCGATGCGACTACACAGTACCTACGGCTGAAACGTCAACCCGAGAGGTTGACGTCTCCCAGCCAGGGGAGATTTATTACTCTCTGCGACCCGCTATGGCCCGCTGTTTCTATAATCTATCCTTCAGCTTCCATTCGTGCAAGCGCCCTCGCGACCCAGTTTGGTGCGTTAAGTGAACTTACGGAGCAGCTGTGCTGGAGAAACTCAAAACAATAGCTCACAAAATCTCATTGTGAGAACCACGTCCGAATCCATCACTTTCACCGCGAAAAAGGACTCTTCGTTGCAAAGTCTATTAGCGGCTAGATCGACCGACATATTGTCTGAAATTGGTTTGACTCGAGCAATCTATAATATCAAAAGCCAAACGTCCAGACTCCTTCAACACAGCAAAACGTTTTAAGTGGATCATCTCGAAACTTCCAGCTGTAAGGCGCATTGTGGTCAACATAGAGTTTGCGGAGCATTTTGAGCTCTATACTGTAAGAGAGTATCAATTTTTTTTAAATTCCTAATCTGATCGTTAGATAATCGATAATTTCTTTAACGTGGGAAAATGGTTTTCGCCGATTTTCTCGAAATTTTTAGTTACGACCACCCTCGACCCCTACACGAAAGTTGTAGACAATTTCGAGCTCTACAAAACTAATGTAAATGTTACATTCGATTTTTGATCGGATCGCTAGATAATCGATAAAATAAAACTTATCGCTAGGGGGCGCGGTCGTTTGCGGGGGGGGGGTGATCGCGAGTGTGCATAGTTGTTTCCCTGCATTGTACCGTGCAGTCATGGCGTTTTGCGTTCGAGCCTAATAAGGGTGACTGGCCTCTGTCTAGATACATACTGCCTCTTTGTGTTTCCGCTGCACTCTGCGTCCATGACTGTGATGCGCCTAATCCCTTTCCCTGTGTAAAATCCCTTCTTATTCAGGGATCGCGGGATCAGGGATCATAATCGAGATGGCTAGCTTGACAAAGGATATCGCAATGATTCCAAATTTATACATTTCCCCTGAGCTCAAGAAACTGAAAATGCTTTTTTCAATGAACAAGACTTTAATGCCGGACTTCCGTGCCCATGTCCGTACAAGTTCCTGGCACTGACAACGCATGGAGAATCCTACTGTACTCCGTCCGCATGTTTCTCGACGACCGCTCGTGAAGGATTCATCGGTCGCGAGATCGTTCAACGTGTTCATAACAATGTGCCGTGCTGAAACTGCTTGCGCTATCAAGGTTGGTGTTTTCAATCCTTCACATAGTGGGTGAGAAACAAACGAGACCTGTTGTCTACACCTTATTTTTCTTCCGACATCCACCGTTGTTGCATGCTCTTTCTTTAACCTAATGGCAGCAATGATGCGTACAACAAGGGAACAAGGTCTTCCTTCCTGTGGGGGTCAGAGTAAGGTCTGTAACAAAAATCTTTCGAATAAAGGTGGGGGGGAAGTATTTGAGGGAGCCGCTGCCAACTACTTATTCCAGCACAGGCGAGCGCAGCGAGCCATGGGGCCATCCATAAAGGTCGACCGCACAAAATCTTGATTTTTTGAACCCCCCTTCCCCCCTGACCGCATGCCGACCACTTCTCGCGAACCCGATCCTGATCCTGACATTAGGACATCGGAATTCTGCCAATAATTATGATATGCTTAAGCACGGTAGGCACACTCTGATCCATCATATCTGCGATGAAGAGACAACAGCAACATCGGCTCAAATCGAAATGATAGTCTAGGCTGACCTTGCTGGACGCGTATCAAAACTGCGAATGTACTCATCAATTTCAGGTTATTTATAACGACTGAAACTCGACCTGATAAAAAGCTTAAAAAACCTGTATGACTAAAGTGTGGTTTAGTGAGGAAAATAGACTGACCTCCTTCGCGTGTCCAAACAATGTACGACCTAAAACGAAAAATCCCGACCCCAATCGGGCTTGCCCTGATCCCGATCTCGGAAACAGGTGATCCCGACCTATCCCCAGAGGTGACCAGGTCTCACGGGAGGCCCCTTGTGCCTTCACTGAGAGCATCCCAGCACGAGGACATACTGGGTGAGAAGGGGCTTGGGCTTACTGTAGCTTAGTGACCTTCCCGACTGGTGTTCGAGGACAGTTTCCCAATTGTGTACTCCTTGGGTGGGCGTCCGCCATTTGACAGTAGCAGGGGTGTCGCCCAGAGCCAGATGGCCTAAGCCAGCGACAAGCTACTAAACTGCCGTCCTCCGTCGGCATAGAACTCCGGCCTCCCAGTCAGGGTTGCGGGCTAGCAAGGCGGATCAACGCCTGAACCAGCTAAGCCATCGCCTCCTAACTTTTCCCTTTCGGATCAGATGCCATTCCAGTTGGGAATAAAAGTCTTGATGAACCCGAAATTGCATTATCGAGAATAAACGACCAGGAAGAAGAGGAGACAAAAAGGTTTTTAAGGTTTGAGAGCGCACTACTGGTGATGATCAAAGGTGTTTTTTGTCATCAAAAGTTTAAAAATTTGCTACGGTCGACCACTGGCCGCTACTCCTCCCCCTCCCGCACCTGACCACTTTTTGCTAAATCCCCCCCCCCCCCCCCAGGCTGCGGTCGACCTTTATGCATGGCCCTCGTCTAGAGGAGGCGGATCGCCCTAAGCCAGCGACAAGCTCATTCAGCTTGACGCAATACCATTCGCCGTTTGACCATGGGTTCCAATGTTGTCCCGAAAAGCTTTTTCTAGATTCCCTGTGATCTAGATATCGCGTTTTTACCTGATAATCGTTAAATAAATTATCAATGTTCCATATTTCAATTCTATATCCAATATTTACTACTATTAATGCTAATATTTTTGGCGCTTATTATTATTGCTGATACTATTGGCTCACGATTAGAAGCTATTGCGAGCGTAGCGAGCAACTAGAAAATTGCGGGCGGAGCGAGCCATTTTCTAGTGCTGCTACTAATGGTGAGTGGTGCGGCTAATTGCATTTTGGTTACACAGTCCTCTAAGCTGACGGTATGGACTTTACATTATTTTCATAGGTCTCTTAGACTGATGATCCCGGTGTTATTTTGACAGTTGCACGGTTGGTGGACGGTTGCCTGTTGACCGAGCTACGGGACGACAAAGAACAGAAGAATGGCATCGCCGCCGCCGCTACCCCCCGACCAATGCAAAAAGACCGCCACTTACATCGTCAAGGCCATCAAGCGGAGTGTGACCAAACATACGACATCCGGATTGTCGACCCAAGATATCACGACCCTGCTGCTCGCCGTCGGGCCAATCTTCAGAGATCAGCCGATGCTCGTCGAGGTGTCGTTGCCTGTTTCGGTGTGCGGAGACGTCCATGGTCAAATCGGCGATGTCGTCCGCCTGTTTGATCAGCACGGTTGGCCGCCCAAGACGCGTTACTTGTTTTTGGGTAAGTCGAGTGCGAAGAAGGCCAAATGTCGCGTCCTTTTTTAGAAATACGAAGGTTCTGCTCCAACATGAATTTCCCATCTTCAGGGGACTACGTCGATCGCGGTCCAAACAACGTGGACACGATCTGCCTCCTGTTTGCGCTCAAATACCTCAATCCGGACGACTTCTACTTGCTGCGCGGCAACCACGAGACGAAGCCAGTCAATGACGTGTACGGGTTCAAGGGCGAGCTACAGCAGCACTTTCCAGCCACTCCTCAGCTCGACGCAGGCCTTCAGTTGTGGCAACTCTTCAACGTAAGTCTCGTTCGTTCGTGGGAAAGAATCCTTCGTGACGTCGACCTTGGTTTCAGAAAGTGTTCAGCCAAATGCCACTGGCGGGGTTGATCGACGGGCGAATTCTGTGCATGCACGGTGGGATCTCTCCCGACCTGAAGAGCTTGGATCAGATTCGTCAGGTGAAAAGGCCGTTGACAAAGTTCCCCGACAAGGGCATCGAGATCGATTTGCTGTGGGCGGACCCAGACCCTAACCGGGACACAAAAGGTGAGTCCCACCCACCTGGCCTTTAGTAGACTTCAAAGACTTTTTTGACGAAGGATTCGTGCCAAGTACTCGCGGTGTATCGTACACGTTCGGATCGGACGCGGTCATCGACAAATGCGAAGAGTTGCAGCTTGACATGATCGTGCGCGCGCATCAGGTACTGTCGCGAGCCTTCTCGTTCTTTTACAGTTGGTACGTGGCAGGCTATTTTCAGGTAGTGGTAAACGGCTTCGAGTTCTTCGCCGATGGTCGGATGATGACGTTGTTCACGGCGCCCGACTACTGCAACCAGTTCGAGAACGATGGCGGTGTCCTGCTGATCGAAAAGAGCGGTGAATGCAAGATTAAGGTAACTGTGAGCGATATCGTCTCTCGAGGTTTCCCGCCTGCATAGTTTCTTCTTTCAGCAACTAAAATCGAGAGCCAAGGTCGCGAAGGCAGATCCCCCGAAGGCTGGAGAAAAGTCGCCAAAATCAGAAGAGAAGCCCCCGAAATGAACGATGCCGAGAGATCGTCAATGTGATGCCTGGTGACGTGCGATCGTGATGTCCCTGTTGTGCAGCTGCAGTGTCGACTAAAACGAACAAAAAAGAGCTGAAATGTTTGTTCCAGCACTAGCTGCTTTCCTATCGTTAGATAGAACCATACCTACTGTACTGCGCTGTATTCTTCTCGCGCACTGGCGCTTTCAGCACATCGCAGTGCACCAACTGCTGGTGGCCACATTGACCAGGTTGATTCCGTGGAAACCTATGAATGTCAACCCGTGGCAACCAGGCTCGGGTTCCACAAACTTTAGCCCTAGAAGACATACAGATTCCATTACACCCATGACAAAGTTGGTCTTATTGTTAGCCTTCTAAAAACAATGATCTGTCAAGTCAATGCCGTAAATTCGTTCGAAAGTGGTGTTAACCGAGGAGCATTGCTTACCAGAGTGGAGAGAATCCAAAAAGAAGCACAGGTGGAGATTTGGGAGATAAGCAAGCACATAAAACAATTTATTGTAGCCCTGCGCATGAAAGTGTGTTTGGTCTTCGGACCCAAGAGTTACACCAACTACGAGTTGAAGTCTCACTGGGACCAATAGATGCACAGAAGCACCGAATCACCTGTCATACGACGCAATCTCGAGTACTGTTTGCGGATGTTTTCCGGCCCACGCGACGTTACTTCGAACTGCAATGTGACTTTTGAAAAAGTGAAAACTGTTACTAAATCCTACCGACAAAGTATGATGCTTTCAAGGTGTGCGCTTTTGTTTATCGTGTAAGGAGGCAGTACATCATGTATGCTTACTGTATGCGCCTAGAAGTGGTCAAGAATATAAATTGAGAATATCACGCGCGAAAAGATCAACTTCCACAACGAGAGCAAAGTGGAGGCTGGCTGAAACCTAACGATGAGCTTAAAAATAAAACTTCGCCACGCGATTATACTCTACAATTGACCCCAAAAAGCCAAGGTCAATTGATCCATATGCACGTTGCTATTTCTGCTTCAGACGGGTTAACCTAAACGGCATTCAACTTAACCCGTCGACCTAATAATGGCACCGGTCCTGCTAATCAGTATGAACCATGACAGGGAAGCCATTCAAGTGTTCAAGTCACCAAATGATCGAAAACAAGACATTTTGACTTCGGACTATACATCCTCCATTGACATCTGCAGCATGCCGCTAATCAGCCTGACGTAGTCCGGCCGCTTGCTATCGGAGAAAACTGAACACCTGCCACACCGTGGCCATGCCAATGGTGCCATACTGTGTCAGTCGCTTACGATAATCTAACATTGATCAGCCAAATCGTTGATTTTGAAACATGCTCCCTTACATTAGTCAGCTACTGAAATTCTGACCATGAATCTTTGCAGTGTTGTGACAACTATGTAAAAGAAACCAAACGGAGGAGGCGATGTTTTATTTTCTTTCGTTCAGTGCCCTGCAGTCGATCGATCTATTTGGCACTCATCTGATTTCCACTGTGTGTTTTGGAGGGCATGCCCATTGCTTCATGCTCTGATACTGATGCAATGGCAGGTGCCCCCAAATCGGTGCACAAGGGACAGAAAAGCAGATTAATTGCACTATCCCGTGACTGTTATCCGTTAGAAGAGCAAAGATTAAAGGCTACATTTGCTGTCTGTGTAAGGGGGAACATAAGATCCAATCTGAGTGTCATGGTAATCATGTCGTGTGCGTGTTGCTACCTGCCCTGTCAGGCCTATGTCAACATCAGGTGCAGGTCATGCCGACTAGTTCCTTGTTTTTGCCTTTGTTTTTTATGTTGCCCTGTTAACCTCGTGTTGGTACCCTTGTCAGTCTCATCTAACGTTACGTGCCTCGTACGGTGCGGTCGAGTAAACTATATTGATCCTTCTTTTTTTGTGACAATCAAGCGGTCACATACAACAGTGGAGCACTCGCTCAAAATTCCGTATGTCAGCCAGTCCGGTCAAATCGACTACTCTGACAATGAGTCTCAAATTTTGGTGCCAATCGACTCCTCTCCAATCGACTACGAATCAGCTCAAATCAGTCATTTGGTGTGTGCTCAGTTTCGTTCAAATCCTACCCCTAGCGTTCAAAGTGGCGAGGTAGTCAAGAAATCTGCATCAACAACGACCCGTCAGGAAAATCGATTTTTCGTACAGCCTGCAATTGCTGCAGCTATATCCAGCCTCTGCTCTAATAAACTTCAATCAAAAATGTCGATGTCACAGCACAATTTGGGATCCGTCAATCGAAGCAGCAGTTGCCACGATTTCAAAAAAGCGAAACGACGAAAGAAAGTAAAGCCATGCAATCAGGCAGCACCTCGTGATGAAAACTGCGAAATCGACATCGATTCAATCGACACGAGCGATACTCCATCAGCCAAAGTGCCTGTGCCAATGCGATCTAGTTTTCCCAAGCCATGATTCAAATCCGATTTTTGAATTAGCAATCCCATTTCATCCTGCCCAAAACCCAAACCTGTTATTTCGATCAACGTAATTCCGACTATCTTAGTGTATTCTCGCCTTTGCGTGGCGGAGAGTTCATCTGATCGTTTCGCTCTCTCAGCTCATTACATCTTCAACCATTCTCAACGTCGCATTTGTCGCATTATACCAGTATGTATCGTGTCAGTTCGCAGCTCGCGCTTCTTTTTTTTTCTTCCTTTTTTGCTAACTATTTGGAATTCTCTAAAACCATGTTTTTCTGCTCAGTGTTTTCAGCCGACCGCACCAAATTATTTACACCAACTTGCACATTCCATTTTTTGGTTGCACCTTGCAATAGTTATTTCGTGTTCTGCGTTTGTGTTCCAATTTGCACTTGGGTTGGGTACCAATCACCTTCCCCCTTCCCTCATATCACCTTCCCCCTTGCTCATAGTTTCCTCCATATTGCTCAACCTTTTCGTTTTTCAGTCCTAGAGCTTCACCTCGTGCATTGTTTTTTTTTGCCATTTCGTGCTGCATTACTTTTGTTAACGAGATAGCCTTTTTGTTCAGGGGAACAAAAGCACTTGTCTATGTTATGGCCTCCCTCTCGTGCTCCTTGGGTCGTGTCATTGGAGGCATGTGCAGGTCACCCCAAGCCATGCGACGGTCCCTTGGGTTATTTGGAGGAGGTCCCATTTTTGTGTTGCGTCCTTTTACAGTATGTCATTGTTGCACTTTGAGTTAGTTTGTGCCAGTAGGGGTATTGCGTCGTTGTTTTTGATTGTTAGTCACGTGACTTGTCGGGGCGGACAGTGGAAGTCCGACTCCATTGCCGAGGTAGTAATGTAAGGGGGAACACAAGATCCAGTCTGAGTGCCATGATAATCATATCGTGTGCGTGTTGCACCTTTGCCCTGTGTGCCTCTTAACCTCGTGTTGGTACCCTTGTCAGTCTCATCTTGTGCCTCGAACGGTGCGGTCGGGTAAACTCTATTGATCCTTCTTTGTTGTGAGACCCCACGTCTTATATCTGGACTCTTCACAGCTGCACAACAAACAAAAAGAGACCTCAATCCTGTGCCAAACCTCAAACTGTGGGGGAACTAAGCTTCAGAAGTTCAGGTCTTCCGCTAATCGTAAGTAAGTCCTACAAAGGTTCAAAAACGTATAAAGGCATGTTGGCTTTTGCTTGCGAACAGAGAAAACTATCGTGCGCACCCAAGGAGTAGAACCCATCTCCGTAAATGCGCTCATGCGGACACTGGATTGTGAGAGGCATGCAGATAGAATCTATTACATAACCTGCCCGGACAACATGAAAAGGGTTTTTTCACGAAGGCATAAGGAAAGTCTAAAATCAGTCATCTGATACAGTATGAGAAGCCCTCTCGTCTCGCTGGAGCCGACGATAGCACGATGAGACTTGGACGCGACCTTTCCTGCCAGGTACAGTATAGCTGTTTTTGTCTCGTCTTTGCTTCGAGTATACTTTCGCTTCTCACGTGATGACTCTGATGATCCGAAATATAGCAGGACTATGCATCAAGAAAAGCTCCTATACTTGCCCAATTATATTAAGCTGCGTCAAGTCTGTCTGTCAGTTGACTGTCTTGGTTAACTTTGACTATAACTCGGAAAAGCAAGTTAAAGTTAACCACGGAATTTTTTGGCCACTTAACTGTTCAGTTAGACTTGACTGCAACTCGCGAGCCGGGCCTTGGTCAAGTTAAATGGAATTGTTCTCCATATAACTGGGGAGTTAGACTTAAAAGCTACTCGCGAACTGGGTTGGTCTGCTGGATGGCTGATCTAATCGTAAGCAATCATCTCGTTGGAGACATTTCTGAAGTGGCATATCTCAACACATGTAAGAGGCAAGAAAATACTCTGCAAAAAGGTCGTTATGGGATTTGTTATAACAATGTTCTCAGACCTGTGTTCAGAAATTTTTGGAGTTTCGGAACACAGGGATTTTTGGAACTTTTGGAATTTTTGGAATTGCGAAATGAGCGTGCAAGTAAGACAAGTCTTGCGTACGCGGCCTCCGTACTCGAATGTCCCGCAAATATAAATAGTTGTCTGCTTGCACCGGTAAATGTGCAACTGGCAAAGGGTCAGCGCGTGGTTATGCTCTCGCATGGCGAACCCTGCCCTGCGTAGACACATTACGCGGCATTGATTCCCTCGTGATCTTGAATTCTGTTCTCTAGACCCATCAGCCCTTTCACCGGTCCTTACATGCTTAGCATACATGGCAGCACCGCGGGATTTTGTGTTAGAGTTTTGATCACTAAAAAATGTTCGACGCTTTTGTGAAGAGCGCTGTTGCCACAAAATTACCACTTCTTATAGAGTCTTCGACAGCTAATGGTAAGAACGACAGTATTTATTGCTCGTGGCCTGTGTGTTTAGATGTGTTAACTTTATAGAAACAACTCTGCTCGTTGTCACAGCGCCAAAACAACAACAAAACGCGTTTTTGTTGAAATACAGTCCGACTGATGGTAAGTGCTACATAAGTTCTAGTGGGGTTCGCCTAGCATAATCTACGACCAAGTGCCCTGCAAAGTATTTCTGCCGGCGTGTCCTTATGGCATGAGACTGTAATTCGTAGAAGGGCACTTTATTTCCTAGTGTGGCAGATGGATACACACAGTGTTTTAGTACCTAGCCTAAAGGGTTGATCATCTTTCTAATTACGGCGGAACGCGGGTCCTCCTGTTGGGGATGACATGTAACCAGCCATCCATCGTACTCCTGAGTCAATAGTTCGTAGTGTTTCATATTCTTCGATGTCGTAAATGATAGATCAAGTGCGCCTATGTTGATTTTTCTAGCTGCAGGTCCTTCTTCAACTCAGTACGATTTGCAAACTTGTCGAAACTTTGCCAAGAAGACGGTTACACAACTAAGATTGGTATCTGAACTGGATATTCTGATATGCTTATCAGGTGAGAGGTTCAGTTTAAGTCGTCATGAACTGGCAATACGCTCCTTTGATGGATTTAGTCCATCTCAAAGCTCGTTTTATTTTTGGTTGAGCTATACATGTCCGATCTCCTTTTAGATAGTAT
This sequence comes from Mesodorylaimus sp. YZB2_4, assembly GCA_030248295.1. Taxonomy (NCBI): domain Eukaryota; kingdom Metazoa; phylum Nematoda; class Enoplea; order Dorylaimida; family Dorylaimidae; genus Mesodorylaimus; species Mesodorylaimus sp. YZB2_4. The sequence goes on along the minus strand of JASANH010001516.1, from coordinate 227,193 downwards.
CATCACAGTTCACGATGCGTCACCCAGTCAAGTAAACTTCCAACCAATTCATACGCTGGCCAAGACAAAAGGCGCTTCCATATTTGCTGTTGAACTGGTCAAGGTAAGCGATCTCATTTGGTCTACGTTTATAACACGTTTCATTTTGCATTTTATCTTTCTTCTAGAACGAGACAGCTGAAGGCAAGAATCCTGGTTCTCAAGGATATATGGTTTCGGGCATCCCGTTTCTGGCCTATATGTGCGTTGCGGTGAAACGAAAATTGCATTTATTTTGCTGGCGGAATCGAGAATTTCAGGAGATAAATTCACTGGTAAGTAGCCTGATACCACGCTAGTACCTGTCTCTATGATGTGTTGTTTCTTTTTAGACCGACCAAACATCTTTCTCAGACAACGTTCGCTCGATGGTCTGGTGCAATTCGCACGTCGCAGTTGCTGTACGTGACGAATATTTTATGGTTACGATCTTCAGCGACAACAAGGTAAGAGGGGGCAGTGAGCCTGTCTGTGTAAATAGGCATAGCAACTGTTATTGTTAATATAGTTCACTTCTTCCTTTTCCAGAATGACCCACCTGGGAACGTACGTCCTGTTTGTACTGTGGGGAACAGACACCCTCTAATAGTCGCACTGTCCGACTACGACGTGGTTGGATTGTGTCGTGACGACGTAACTGTTTTGGCCACGTGTGATGGAAATTTGGCCGCGAAACATGGATTCAACGAAATTCGATGGTCAGAATCTCCTCAAGCCATTGGTAAGTTTGTGTTGATCTTGTTTTCTTTAATGGAAAGATCGATTTGTGTTTTCAGAGTACGATCGACCGTATCTCTTGGCCATGTTAAAGGATACGGTGGAAATACGATCACTCCGTCCGAATCAGCTCATTCAAACTGTTCAATTTACAGCCTTGAAGTTCCTGTGCCGCGGTGGTCCGCACACTATATACGCCGTCTGCCAACCAGCCGCTAATCAAACTGATCTGTATCACTTGCATTCCGATGTGGCTCGGGTGCGATCGAACATTCAGTTATTGATTAATGAGAAACAATACGAGTTGGCGCTGCAATTGGCCGAGTGCCTTTATTTGGACGAAAATTCGGGCGATAGTTTGACACTTGAAGAAAGGACTAAACGGGTCGACGACATCAAACGACTCTACGCGTATCACTTATTTTCGCAACGTCGTTTCAATGAAGCGTTTGATCTTTATAAAAGTATCGATACCGAGGTCATCTACGTGATTGGTTTGTTTCCTGATTTCATTCCGCCCGACCTACGTCGAACTATGTTGTACCCTGGACCACTTCTGAACAGTGCCAATGATCTTCCAAAAAACGATTGGATGGCGGGACTACAAGCACTTACGGCTTATTTATCAGAGGTGAGCATTAACTTTCTTGTTATTCGATTTGGATTTCGTCACACAAACTTTTCAGATGCGCACGAACATCGCGAAAGAACTGTATTTGGCTAATCTGGCCAAGGAACGGCCCCGGCCTAGTCACACTCAATTTGTGGTCGGTTCGTACCCGTCGACACTGTCTCCACTTGCTGCCGCTGATGTGCCTTTGAGATCGCAGGAGGAGCTAAGTCGAATGAAATCACTTTTACAAATTGTGGATACTACTTTGCTAAAGTGTTATCTGCAAGTAGGTTGATTACCTGTTTGGTATGACAGTATGACAGCGATGATTCCGTTTTAGACTAATGACATGCTGGTAGCATCGCTTCTTCGTTTACCCGACAATAGCTGCGATGCGGCTGAGAGCGAAGCTGCCTTGATCAAATATAAGAAATACAGCGAACTGCTGCTTCTCTACGAACGCAAACAGATGCACGAAGAAGGTATGAAAATAGCATTATGAATGCATTAGGAGGGGACTCGATTTCAATTTTAGCATTGAAACTCCTCAAAAGCGAAGCCAAACGAGCTGGTTCGCCGTTGAAAGGCATCGATCGAACGATCCATTATCTGCAAAATCTCGGAAACGACTATCTCGGGTTAATATTCGAATATGCGACCTGGGTGCTGAAGGAGAATCCCGAAGAAGGATTGAAGGCAAGGTTTGCAAGGGTTGAACTTGGGTAAAGTTAAATGCCAGTTTTATAGATATTTATCGAGGACGAGGTGAAGCATTTAGATCGCTCGGCCGTGCTGGAATATTTGGCCAATACAGCACCATATTGCGTTATACCATATTTGGTGAGTGTGTTGGTTATAGCGGAGTCCACGGGGATTTTGAATTCTTGGTTTAGGAGCATATTATACTGCAGTGGGGAGAAACGATCCCTCGCTTTCACGATGCTTTGGTTGAACAGTATGTGCGGAAAGTAAAAGAACTGCTGGCCGATTACGTTCGTGGTCTTCCAGAATGTAAGCGTGGGCAAATACAGTACAGTATGTTGGGAAGGAGATGAGATCAGCGTGCTAGCGTTTTACATCTGAGCAACGCCGAGAATCGTACCTGGCGGCAGAGAAGTTTCAGAAATTTGAGAGTTTTGAGAATTCTGTTTGAGCGTTTCCTATTTCTGTTTCAAGCTAATTTGCGTTGTGTGTTTCAGATCAGTCAGTCGCACCAGCAGGTCAAGAACCGAATGAGTTGGGTCGCTATCGGAAATCGCTGCTGTCGTTTCTGGAAACGTCTTGTCTGTACACACCTGAACTGATATTGGTGCAGCTTCCGAAAGATGGTAAGCAAGGTCTTGGTTGTTTTTGGGGGCTGGCACGTAATAGACTAGTCTTTACAGCGATGTTCGAAGAACGGGCATTGATTTTGGGTCGTCTGAAACGGCACGAGCAGGCTATTGCAATCTACACGAACGTCCTGCACGATTATAAACGTGCTGAGCGTTATTGCCGCACAAATTATCGCCGGCCACCGAGTACAGACTCGCAGGTGTATCTGACACTGTTGCGTATGTACGCCCGACCAGCGGACAACAGCGTAATCAGTCCGATGCACGCTCATTTGCCCAAGCCACAACCGAATGTGTCCATGGCGTTGAAGGTGCTGAAGGATTATGCTGCATATATCGATACGTCGCAGGTGAGGTGCTACGGAAGTCTCTTGATGCAGAGATATGGCTGTCTGTATACTGTACTGTCGAAGCGCCAATATTACTGAAGGTATTCTTGGACCATCTGGCATTAACCTGATTTTTTTCTGTAGGCTCTGGAACTGCTAGCACCTACCATCCATCTCAAAGACGTCTGGTCGGCACTGGAGTCGGTTTTGCAAAGCACGGCTGTGCGAGTCCGTGATCTGGATGTGCAGAGGAATCTCTCGTACGCACATTTCCTAAGGGTAAACGTTTGATAAGTCTGAAGGTACTGTTCAGTGTGGAGTCAAGTTTTTAATTTAGGTGCAAGAAGAACGGATAAAAGCAGAGAGCGTGAAGTGGTCGATCAATTACGATAGCACTTGCACGAAATGCTCGAAGAAAATTGGTAGCAGCGCGTTTGCTCGTTTTCCGGACGGTTCTTTGGTGCATTATTATTGTTATAAAGGGGGCACTTCCGTCGTGGGATCAGTTGAATCTCTATCTGTCCTTTTGCCCTGAAATGCTACTCGTGTTTTCCAGATTGTGAAACTTTTGCTTGTACACAGTGCCCTTGGGGATTCCCATCTATACTTTGGTGATAAGTGTGCTATTTCTGTCGCGAAGGCTTATCGGAGTCATTTATTTTTTATGCCTCATTGGGACCAAGTAATTATTTGTCTTAATTTATCGAGTCTTTCAATTGCTTTTCGCACTTTTCTTGAAACAGGCCAATTCTGTATCCAAAATCGAGTTGAGTTGACTGTGGTCCGTGCTAATCCTGTCTCACCACACCTATCGGCAACCATAAGTCGCCCTGGTTGATAAAGTTAGAATCCGTCGTAGCTGAATTGAGACTGGTGGAAAGTGTGTCGCCCGAGATCCGAGTTTAAAACTATTCTATGCAAAGCCAATGAACGGCCGGATTACGTGAGCAGCTGGTATGTGAAAGCTTGACTAGTTGTAAAGCATCACAGTCGTTTCCGAATCCATCAGCTTGCTGATACCTAATGCCGAGGGATACACCCAAGGTAGACTGGACTGGATGGTGACTACATTATTACACGTACACATAGTACATACAGTCAGAGTGGACTTTACGCTCGTTGCATAAGCTCACTCGTACTCACGATCAGTAGACAGTCGGTTTGCGTGTTTACTCTCGATTCGAAAAATGACTGTGAGCTATAGTGCAGAAGTGGCAACGGCAACTTTGGGCACGTTTGGATGGCTTCTATTTCGTTGGAAAGCGAGCGTTTACAAATTGGTTTGGAGAGAAACCCTTATTTTTGTTGTCCTATATTCTGTCATAGCAGTAATATACCGGTTCGCTTTGAGCTGCGAGCAGCAGAGGTAGGGGGTGAGTGATGGATCGCAATGTACTAATTTCCTCCAAATTTCCCTTTTTAGACGATTCGATGCTTGGGCCCAGGTATGCGCGAAAAGTTCCACAATTATCCCATTAACTTTCGTCATGGGATTCTACGTGAACTTGGTAATTGGTCGCTGGTGGTCTATCTTCAGGTGTATTTCATGGCCTGACAGGTGTGTGCAGGTATCTGGGGCGATCACCTGCGGAAATAAGTTCTTTTCTGCAGGGCTTCCTACTACGTGAGTATGTGCATTCCGTCCGAGGACCCACAACTGGTGCAGTATCGTCGGGCCATTGTCCGATATTTGAACCTGGCCCAACTCCTCGTATTACGTTCAGTAAGCACAGCAGTCAAGACGCGATTCCCGACATTGGACAAGGTGGTGGACGACGGATTCATGACGAGCGAAGAAAGAAAGATCTTCGACTCAGTCAAGGGCGAGAATCAGTTGGAGAAGCATAACAAATACTGGCTTCCTATGCAATGGGCGGCCAACGTCCTCTGCCGCGCATACGATTGTCATATGGTTCGCGATAACTTCGCCTTTTCCAGAGCCTTCGATGAAATCGTGACGTTTCGTGATCGGCTCGGTTTGATGATTGCCTACGATTGGATCAGTGTTCCCCTTTCGTACACACAGGTAGCGCGAAACTTATGCCTCCCACTTGCAATGCTGCAGGAATCTTTCTTTTCCTAGGTTGTCACCTTGGTCGTATACGCGTATTTCGTGACGGCCCTTGTTGGACGCCAGTTTATCTACAATAACAAATGCTGCCCCAGCTTTGACTTAGGGACAAATAGTACAGCTTCAGACTGTGAGGAACAGGAAATGATAAATTCGGAACCCAATCGAATAATCGAATTGTACTTGCCCATATTCCCTTTTCTCGAATTCATTTTCTACATGGGGTGGTTGAAGGTGGCCGAATCAATCATGAATCCACTCGGAGAGGACGACGATGACTTCGAGATCAACTACATTATCAATCGCAATTTGGCCGTAAGTCATTTTTACTTTGGTTGAGTCAAGGATTCTGGCAGTGGTTTCTGAATCCAGGTCAGCTACGGCATTGTGGATCAGTACAAAGAAAGTTGCCCCCAAGTAAAAAAAGAGACCGAACCAGCCCCGCCAATGTCAGTGATCAAAGCTAACTCGTATCGTGGTTCAGCGGCTGAATTCTGGTGAGCATTCTTCGCTTAGGTGCTCTCATTCCATTCCATCCTTGTTTTTTAGTCCAATTTTGGATCCTGAAGGGAGGAAGAAATTGAGACGTCGCCGACGAAAAGGAACCACCAAGTGTAAGGTCTTTTATTATACCTGTCCAGAAATCTTCTGCAAAAGCTTATGTCTCATTCTCCAGCACAGCCACTGCAAGAGCATCCATGTTTGGAAGAAGTCAGCGTCTCGGGCGGCCCCATATCGCCAATAGGTACATAGTGTAAGATTTGGTCAAGGGGTCTTTTAATTTCTAGCCTACTTTAGATCAAGTCTTACCGAAAGCTCCTTCGAAATCGATCGGAGATGCTAAACCAAAAGCGATTACAAAGTCACCGGCAATTTTTCGAAAACACGGGCCATTTTAACATTTTTTGTCAAATACGAATTCTATCACCAGTTGATGGTTATGTGATGCGATATACCGATAGCTGATAGATTATGGGATCCGCGTGATTCTTTGTGATATACTGTAGATACTGATTGTCTGTGATAGTGACACTGCTTTTTTGTGTTCCGCTTGCTTGATATGTGCGGCTGTAGCTAAAACTGACCCCGTCCTGGAAAGTGAGTGACATCGATCATGGATAGGTAGCACTGCGGCAGGGGGGCACGCGTGTTCGAGATAAGGAGGAAGCTGTCGTTTAACCCGTTATCACTGCGTTATCCTGTACACAAATTTTTATTCATACCCTCTTGCACATTCTTTGGAATTGATTACAAAAATAGGACATTTAACGTTTAATCACTATTAGGCACTGCGGACAATGGATTCTTGGAGTCAATAGGAGGAGCGATGTGTTTCATCCTGTTTGGATCTGGCCTTTTGGACGCACCACAATTGTTTCGGGTTTCGACGCCCGAGCCATTATTGACTCGAAAACATGATTGATGACGAGCTAGGCACTTGTGAACAGGCGCTGGGTAGAAGTAGCAGAGCAGAGCCAGCAAACTGACCAATATGATCACGCACGATATGGGTATGACAACTGCCATGGCGATAGTTTTATTGAATCCAGAATCCGACTCGGCTAAATTGCTTGAGGTTGGGATTGACTTGGCGGAAAAAGGTGTGAGAGAATTATTCGACTTTTGATGTTGTTTCTCGTGATCGATCAACACCAAATTTTGCTCTCCGGATTCCTCTTGGCTACTGCTCGAGCTATCGTGTTCAGAAAGAACAATTACAGGCACAATGTCCCAGTTCATTAGAGAATCGTTGTTCTTGCTTGTCCACTCTTGCGAATTATAAATACAGAACTGGATCCCAAGATGTCCCTTGGATGATGGCGGAACCAAATAAATCGATTCTGAGGCCTGAAGACAAAAATTTATAGCACTTATTATCAGAAGCCACAGTGATCAGCGGTCATGTAGGCAAAATTTGTTGCTGGGCTCACGATGCGGAGAAGAGAAAAAAGGTCGCAACCACCAAAACGGGGTTGTGTGGGTACCAATTATTCGCCTGTGCCCGTACTTACCAAAGAAGTCGAGGCGTCCACTGTATTATCAGTCAGTCGGTAGAACATGACTGCACCATCGGGAGGATGCATAGCAGCGCCGATTCTCACACGGATCTCCGAATCGCGTCTGAACGAGGAGAATTCAGTCGAGTTAGTCTTCCATCTCAGCCAAATGCCTTTATCTCGTGACCACGTGAACAGTTGCCGATGTGCTGAAGCGCATAGAATACTTGGAACTACAGGTTTCACTCTCGCTGGCGGAGCTGTACTGTTCCATACATCCGGATCTGAAAGGCTTACAGTCAGTTCAGATAACTATAATGTAACTCACAGATGCCACTCCACCTTCATAGTTGCAGCTTTTTCCATCAGTCGCTAGTTTCATGTTCGATGGGCATACGCACTGCCCATTTGGTGTACAGGAGAATCTGCAGCCAAGATTTTGACAGTAATCGAAGAGTACAGAGGCAGGTTCGCCATGAAGAATGGCTGCTCCCATGGCTAGAATGAAAAAAAGGGATACTGTCGAAGACTGCTTGATCGATCCCTGGTTGACTGCACGAGAAGGCTAAGCTTACGTGTGTTTGTCACGCAGCTAAGACCGTCAAGAGACATGTTGTAGCCTTCCGGGCAGACGCAGCCGTTTCGATCACATAGGTTATAATAACATCCGAACTGTGCAATGCAATCGGTGACAGGCGAGTCGTTGGGCATCAGCTCATCGGCTGGAATTCATAAAAGCGGTGTTGGGTGTTCAGGATCACATGGAAGCGAAGCTTACTGAAACTACATGTGCGCCCGTCGACGCTCAGAATCAGCTCCGATGGGCACATGCAGTGAGTGGTATTGCACGAATGACTGCATTGAAGGTGACCGCACGACGAGTTTAGGTAGTGTTCCGAATGAGGCCCCTGAATGATTGGTGGGACAGGGGGAACTCGAATGTTCTTCAAACTGACGCTGCTTTCGCCATTTATAGCCGTCGCAGTAATCTAGATGGAAGTCAGGTTATGATAAAGGTTCATGGTGCGAGATAACCATGTTCTCACCTTGGCCACGAACTCGCAATGTGAATGGAGTACCCGTCTGGGTAAGAATAGTTCCGCAGTTCCAGTCACATTATCATGCGATTTATCGATTTCCGTGTACTCCACGTAATCGCAACAGGCCGGTGCCTGCTCACACGGAAGCAGTGACTCCACACTTACTTCGTATCTAGCTATTTGTTCCTGCAGCAAGTTCTTCGGCGGCTTCCAGCTTAATCGCATGTGAATGCCATCCCTGTCCGTGCCGATCAATGTCTGCGTGAAGTCACTAATCGGTTCAATATTGTCGGGTGGTTGGGGTACACCCAGAATGACGGCTAGCGGGGGTCGAATGGTGGGTAATGGGGTTGTACCCGATCGCATAGAAGATGCGTGTTCGGCGACTGACTTTTGATGGCATTGAAGACCACTGGAGGAGCAATCTGAATTCAACAAGCACCGGTTTGGGAAGGAACTGTTCGGTTGTCCAGTGCGATGCATACCTGTCCCATAGCATCTGCATGTAAATCCACTAGTTGTAACCTTCGGCCAATCTGGTTTCTTGAAATCGCCATTAAATATAGCGCATACTTGAATTCCATAAGCGGTGTTGACAGAGAGGTTGGACAAAACTATATAGGATGTGTCCTGCAGAAATTATAACAGAATGAAACGTAGCCAAAGCTTATGAGCCAAAGAGGACCTACCGACTCGACTTTCTCTTGAGTGACTGAATCGGAGAGTAACATCCAAATAGAAAAATCTGGGCTATTTCTTGGTCTTCGCATCTTTTCTTGGGACTTATGCGATGACCTCGCATTCGGTAGAGATTTCACCCTGCGGCTAGATCCATGACGAGTTTTGTGTTCTTCGCTGCTGCTGCTGCTACGACGATCACTCGACTCGCTGCTGTCACGCTCCCCTGCACTGTGCCCGTGCCTCAAATCCAGTGCTCGCGCTGGTCCCCATCGTACATGGTAATATTGAGGTTTCACATCCAAAAATGGAGTCCAAGAAATATTAACAGAGACGTTGTAGTCAGCTTGATGTATGGTTATTAAGTCCACGTGGGAGAGACAGATTGGTCTCAGTTCTAAAATATGGTTGCTTGCTTAGAATGGGGAGGCTCATACATAGAGCGGATTTATGCTCACCCGTCGCTGGGCACTTGTATCCTTGAACAGTACTACAGTTTAGATTAATATCAATCTTGGCATCGGTCAGTGTCCTATTTCCGCAAACACTGGTCGCCCAAACCATAAAACGGAATTGACACTTCCTTTCGACCATAACCGCCGGAAATGTGGCTGTCAAATAGCCACCATCGTCAGTTTTGACCTGAAACAAAGTATTGCTGCAGTAACTGCCTGAAGCTGATACAGCCCTAGAACCTACTATGGTGTCTGCCACTGCATCATTGAGCGAATCCGATGGCGCATCGCACTGAAGCGTATGCAGGTAATTTTCATATTTGGCCACATCCATATTTGTATATCCTAAAACCAGAGAAATGTCTATTCTTGCACATATTTCTTCACTCCTTCACTTACCATAAGGATGTTTCCAAGTCAAGTTTGCCACCACCTGATTGAGTTCCGCATTGAATCGAAGGCTGGCCAATCGAATATTGTCCACAATAAAATCTGGTGGATTCGAGTTTGAAGTTTTTGGCAAAAACGTAATAACCGAACCATTGGACAGGATGGCCGTGGGACGGAATTCGTAGCGATGACAAATATTGAAGACTCGGTAACTGATCGTGGTTTGATTGGACACACCCTAATGTCCGACACTATCAAGCTGAGCGACTGCATCCAGCGCATATCCAAACATACTTACAGCGAACCGAAACGGTACTGGCTGACCATTGGGTTGTGCACTGAGACCGATAGGCCGTGTTTCCAAAACATACAAGACAGTACTGTTCAAATATTTTGGAAACGATATGGTAATGGTGTGCACGTTTTCGTAGAAAGTCGCGATCGGTAAATCTTCGACGCTGTGGAAACCTAATGAAAGTTGCTGAAATTACCACAACTGCCAAACACGGTCATCACTTTCAAATGGAAAATTCTTGAGCTGGTTTCTGTTTATGAAACCTGCACGCGAATATGCCAAAACCCTTTTTCGCGTCGGCGGTCATTTTCTCAACGGAAACTAGTTCTTAACAACGACATTTCTTTAATAAAGATTATTTGTGCGGAGGCGGCGGGGTAATTATTGTACGTGTTTTGCTTCTATGGTTTGGCTGGCTAACGAGCAGAGGATGAGGATGGAAATTAAAGGAGTCAGCTGACAGTGCTCAGCAGGACTAAATCATGGCCGCCATGGGATACGGGTTCAAAAAGCCTACGGCTAGGTCTACATAAGGGTCACGTATGGCAATCCCAAACAAGTGCACATATGAGCTCCACCAGCACGACTGCACCAACTTACCATCATTCTCATCGTTCAGTTCACTTTTCAAACATGCCCCGTCCCACGGACATTCGTCGTCAGCGCATACTAAAGCCGAAGATCGATTATCGGAGGCTGTGGATGCCCAGGACAATCGGAAACAATCAGCCGCGTTGGTGTTATTGTTACGTGATGGTGGGGCATGGGATAGTGTCGAGACGGGAGTAGGCGCGGATGCGACCCCGTTTTTGGATGATGACAGTAAATTCAATAAACAGGTATGATAGCCCTGAATCAGACAGTTGGCTTCTTTACTCCTTTGTACGATTGATGTGGGCGACTGTTTTCCAGCAACAGACGTACTCTCAGTCCAGGGCACAACGCAAAAAAGCAAAAATAATGATACGAAAAGTCTCGTTTTGCCTGGAATCTGCGTCTGGTCAATTCTTGTGCTAAATTTCGGAAAAGTGCTCATTTGATGATCAGAAATTCTTTTTATGGCATCCGAAGCATTTTGGCACAAAGTGCGCTTTTTGGGCACCACTATATAGCCGCAGTCTAGCCGGAAATAAATATGTTCTTGACCAGAGCAGCCGTTCAGTGAATACATATTTCGTGTTTGTCGAACCATTAGCGAGTAGTTGACTTCGGCTTAGGTTGAAACATGCCGCGGAGAAGCAGTCGAATAATTGACATAAGGCCACGTCTGAACTGATGTTAGGCTTTTCCCAGAGAGGGCTCAATGAGACTGCAGCCTTTAATGTCCACTAGCAAAAATGCCGAAACTAATCCTGGAATGGGGAATGCAGTGGCCAGTGATGCGCTCACACGACACTCTTCTTCCTTCGACGAAGGTCACCAACCAAGTTCTTCGAGCAAGTGCGTCGGTCTTGGAGAACAGATGCCCTCAATGCCGTACCAACCGCCGCACTACAGAGGAGGGCGGGCGCGATGAACGACTGTACCTTGAGTACAGGACGGGAAAGTGCTGACAGTAAAGTCCGTTTCGACTGCGTGGGATTTTGGAGTCGAGTTGGGAAACTAGTTTTTGTCGCCAATACTCCAAGGGCTGGTAAACTGAGTTTTCGTGCGCACAAGTTTTCTAGTTCAGAACACGCGATGGTTGTTCTTTACGGGTACTTCGGCATTGCCTCCCACGCTCTTCAAACTTTCCGGTGTTCAAACTATCATTTTTGCGTGATGAAAGCGGATTTGCTGAAAAGCGAAGTGAAAACATTCAACAATTCCGTCAACTACTTGCGAAACTTATCCGAACAGAAAAACTGAGCCTCTGCGGGATCACGATGTCCGGGATCTTGACTTCAATTATAAGTGGCTGATCCGTCAAATGACTTCTTAGGCGTTCCCATATTATAGGCTACGTATCAGGTTACTGATCAGTTGACTCCTTTAGCTGACGTTGGGCCGTACAGTACATAGATCCTGCGGACCACCTATGTAGGGCGCATATGCTTCGTCGGACGCTGGGTGTTTTGTCCACTCTGAATTACTTATGCAACAAGTTTGACTGATAGGAAGGACCGGCTCGGTCATTTTCTCATGTGATCAGGCAGCCAAGGCAGGCGTGACCTGCCTTTATGTTCAGTATCACTCGCAAGACACCCGACCATTCCATACAGTATGCGCCCCGAGGCAGGTGTCAGCGATGTCACACGACTTTGCTTTTGTCCTCGTATTGCTCCCGTGTTTGGTGAACTGGCCGTGAATGCTTTTTCTCTTCGCACCCAATCACGTACGTTTGAAAACTCGAGTATAAAGCAAAGCATTGGATGGTTCGTGATTTTATCCATTTGTACAAGCCTGACGTCGCGCTGTTTATCAGATGATAGTGCTCGTGAACAGGTAGACATGATTGACGACAAGGGACACCCGCATACTAACATACGTCCCTGTCACCTCAACATTTTACACAGGCCATTCCGTTTTATGACGACATGTCACGGTTGATTTTATCCAGAAAATAAGATCGGTTACGCAATGACACCAGGTATATCAGCTTTCTTTTTTAGGTGGCGCAAGGTTGCAATGAAAGCCCGAGAGGGAGTGCGCACAAGGATGCGACCCGCAGAGCACGACGGCTGCACAGCCCCGATTTAGGAAAGAAGTCTTTCGTTTCTGTCACCTTGCGCCGATCAAGGATGGAAGGCGGTGGCGAATGGAAGTCGGTCTACTTGATGGACTTGCATGCCGAAATACACCCTTTGGCAGGCTGTGAGTTAGTTTTCACGCAAAGTTCTCCATTGTTGAACGTTGTCTAGGGCCTTCTGCTAAAGGCGGCTAAACGAGGGACGTCCTCGTGTTCTTCCCCGTCCTTGCATACACGCGGCTGGATCAATACGTTGACGGATGGAGCAGGCGCCGAGAAAGCGTCCTAGTCGAATATGGTTAGCTAGTAGTCGTGAATAGGCCTTTCTACGTGGCCATACTATTTATTTTGTTGGTTGTCAATCTCCGTCGTTGGCGCCGTCGCAGCGCACCAGCAACCGAAAAAGCGCCATCAGAGTCGTTATTCCTTGCCGATGCCCCCGTTTTGGCACTCAGGCGGTCATGATGGTTCGTTTATCCCGCGAGGACGAGAAATAAATTCCAGCACTCTCATCGAAACCCAGTCAAAATTTCATTTGCTGGCATATAATATCGAGATTCAATGCTGGGCCGTCCAGCCTCTCCCCTCTACCAAAGGTCAATTGAGCTAAGTAGGCTCGAACTGACGACGAGAGATTCACTTTTTCTCGAGCCAGCTCGTGACTATTATGTAATGGTGCTTGGTTCCCGTCTCCTCCAAGACCTAGCTCGAAATAGGGCCAGCAGCGGTCGAGCGTTTTGTTACCCTGGAGCCGACCAGAGGCGGCATCATCAAACTGGGGCGGGGGTGTAGGCAGTCGGCTGAAGCAATTGGACGTGCGGTTGTGGGCGCAGAGACATTGCAGCTGTTCCACCAGCCGACTGCATTAATTGCAATGCGCACGCGAACGGTTCACTGTGTTGTCAGTTGCCGTTCACTCGCCCATTTCCGTGCACAACGTTTTTTCCGTCACCCAACGACCACGAGTAGCAGCTTGGTATACAAGCCTACCTAGACACAAGAGTGGCCAGGCTTTTTATTGGTTTTTGTGCACTAGCCGTAGTCGGCTATCGAAAATTGAAATTTGTGTGCCATGTCCCGAACTGAATTATTTCTCATTTGTTCTTTAGGAGTGTGATTGCAGTCAACAACTGTCTTCAAGCAAACCCTGATTGAGCAATCCCAGTTTCCACCGCACTCACTCTAAATCCTATTACGATATGGCTGTCTTCAACGGCACCATCAAAGTGCGCGTCATCGAAGCGGCTGATCTCAGACCGACAGAATGGTCGACCAGATTTAATTCTCTAACCACTTCCGTTGTGGGGACTGTACCAAAAACCGGAGCTGCTTCAACTTCTTGCTACCTTCTCGATCCCTACGTCAGCGTCGACGTGGACGAGTACCACGTTGGAACGACGGGCACCAAGCCAAGATGCTCGAACCCAAAGTGGGACGAGGAATTTACATCGGAGATTCACAATGGTCAGCAGCTGGGTTTTACCGTCTTCCACAAGACGGCTATTCCACCAGACGATTTTGTGGCCAATGCTCGAATCGCCTTCGAGGACATGGAGAAACAAGTTAACTGCTTCTGGGTAAGGCGTGCTTTTGGGGGCTTCAGTTCTGTCGCACATTGTATCCATATGTGCAGTGCACTGACTGTGAGCCTGCCCATGGCCGTGTTTGCCCCTTGCCTAGAAATGCGCTGAGTTCATCAAACTGATCAACTTTGTCCGACCGGGACTGGTGTGGCTACCTCTTTGGCTGCTTGCTTGCCCAATTGATCTTCCTTCAGCTTATTCTTCGATTATTCATAGCCACTACACCAGCTTGATCCTATTTCCATCTACGATGCATCACATACACCACTGGTCCTAATTGCTATGAGACTTAATTTACATGTCATATCCATTAGTTACGCATAGTTTGCTCTTTCTGAATTTGAGGCTCATTTGAAGTTTATCTTCTCCTGTTTGTGCCCGTGCAAGTCAAAAAGTCTGCCACTTCTCTGGAAAAGGTGGCATTCTTGCATGGTTTGCGGACCCTTTGGAGGTCTGTCTTGACTTGGCATGGAAATTCCATCTCCGCTCAGATCAGTGGAAGATAAGATTGATAGAGGATGAGTGCTTGGCTTATGTGAGGGTGGTGTCGAGTCAGATGTTTTACAGTGGCTGAAGCGTGTCTAGAATTTGCAGTCAAGGTGGTCGTAGGAGAGCGCTTCAATGAGCTGGTTCCACTCCAAGGCTGTTGCTGAGGAGAGCAGTGTGTGGGTTTGGAAAACGGCGGCTGTCGCCTCGGCTCGCGTCGATGACGCCAAGAAGAGGAAGAACAAGGCTAAGAAGCGACGCCGGAGGCCCATCGATTTTCCTTTGGCCAGCTTAACTCGATCCCTGGCGATTCTCGCACTGGCCTAGCCGAGGCGCCTCGACCCATTTGTAGATAGGACTTTGCCAACCCTTACGTTTGTTTCACTTATCCCTCTTTGCCCGTCAGCGTTTTTTCACTCAAACGTTCCATTACGAATTGGTAGTCGCCACCACGGCGCCCTCTAATTACTGGTAGGGAAGGAAGTCCTCGAGAAAACCCCGATACCAGACACCCTAGCGCACTTCTATGGTTTCTATACGTAACCGACTCATAGAGAAATCGCATGTCATGTCACAAAAGCTGCACTTGGGAGAATTCCGTCTAACGTGTTGCCCCTATACAACATGTTTGCAAGCACATGATGCCCTGATCGTGAGTGACGCGCCGCCCCTGCAGGGGCTTCGTAGTGCACTACGGACGTGGGCAACAGGTCTTTGTGATATCCTGGACAAACAAGGTTCGCGGCAGCACAACAAGCCACAGTCTAACTTCCGCTTACCAGCGCCATGTTACACGCTCTAATGCCTCCTAACATCCACCCCGCTGGATGCATCAAGTCGAAGAGGGATAATATTGCAGGATAAGTGGGGTTCATTATGTGAAACAAAAGCAGGGCTCTAATTATGCAGAAACTGTTTATGCGCTTGAGCTAGCATTTGCGTCACTGAGAGCCCTGTTTACATAAACACATGTGATAAAGTGCCGCCGTTCAATGAACCGTATCCGAGCCTAAATTGCGCAATTGAGCCCACGCAGTGAAACCTTATCCCTGCTTTGACGTCGATTCATCGATAGCGTCAGCGAAGAGGAGCTGTCATGAATGAGTGCTCTGACCAGAACATAATTGATTGTTAGGTTTGAGATGGCCACAGCCGGAAGGACGGGGGCGAGCACGCAAGCGTGGGCCTTGCGTGAAAACTTGTTCGGCGCATTAAAAGTCAAAGATGTTGTTTTCGACTTTATTCCAACATGAAAAACATGTGTCGATCCATAAATTTCATGCCTATGCTTAGGATAACGCATTTTCTGAACCCCTAATTGTCAGGCCATGTGCACTTGAATGTGCCGATTCTGACGCTGACGTGCTCCTCTGTGCAACACACGTGCCCCATAAACTTTACAAAACACATGTAGAGTGTCCTTGAGCATGTGTCTCTTCATGGTCTACGGTACATCGAGGACGGAACTGCAATGGCGTCAGGGATTATGTCGAAGCTAAACGTGGCTGATTATTTTTATTATCTTTTCGAAATGAGACTTTTGAGGAGATTAGGTTTTGGTCGTGACTGCATGGCGTTTTTTTTAACTCTCCTCTGCTTTTTGGATCGATGCGCTCGTTTGGCAAGAGCTTTTGAGGATGTACGTATACGGGCCTGGAATACGGTTCCTAACGCTAATTCTTACGGATTAAAATGTCCTCGTTTCCCCCCCGCCCCTCCATCTCAAATAACTAGCAGTAACACATGCCCGACAGCTTTTGGGAAAATGACTTCTCAAGTTATGGGAAAATGACGCGTTCCAAGACAGCTCGAGTTTCTCTCATCGATTATGATAAGGCGTATGCAGTAGCAATCTGGGTTCTGGTAGAATTTTTGTCAATGAAGCGCACGGATGGAAAAAACGCACTGTATAGTACATTCTGGCACAATGATTAGTTCGTCATTATGTGTGAATTTCCTCAAATCTTAAAATTAGATAGGAGCCCGCGACTTCAATCCTTGATCAAGTGGAAGTGTAAGACTTTTGTTTGAAGGGATTTAGTTCCCGCGAAGCTGATAACCATGAATTTAGCGTTTCCGAGTACTGCTTCGAGTTGCATGGCTACGACGTTTGCTCTTATACACAGCGAGCGTATAATAGTCGATGGTCGTTGATCCTCAAGCAGTAGCGTGTCGGAACCAGCATCTGAATAGCGCCTCGATTTTTCCATCTCCTCCTCCTAGTAACAAAAAAAGATTAAGCAAAAATCAATCCCCCGTTCAAGCTCGTTGGCGAAGCGAGGTTTGATTAGCTTGCGACGACGTTCCGGTCTGTTCCCGGGTCGACCACATCAGACCGCAAAAGAATTACTCTCTTCTCATAGCGAGCTAAGCGCACATTCGATGGCTGTTATCGACTCTAAGGAGCGTTTCACTAACCACCCTGGAGTTTTCCAAGACCAGATGCTTTTAGAGTTTTAAGAATATCTTGCCGACCGGGGCCTTGGTAAATGGGTCATTAAATGACGTAGGTAGAATCAGGGACGATCTAGATGAGAATATGGAGCGCCTCTGGACTGCTGTTCCAGTAACGCACTTTCACAACCGGCAAATTATTTGAGTTCAATATTATGCAGACCACTTTATTGAAACACAACCTGCCACCTACTGTTAGAAAAAGACAATGAGAGAGGGCTCGTAACAGGCGCTCTATGCCATAGTGCAAACTATGGCTTTGCAAGGCATCCAGACGAACTTTTATAACCTTTACCTTGATCGTATTTCTTCTTCGTTGAATCAGTACGAAAATTTTTAAACGAAGCGCTTGAACAAGCTGTTTCTTTTTTCAGATTGATCTCGAACCACACGGAAGAGTACAAGTTATTGTTGAACTTCACGGCACAACTACTCACGGTAAGTGTGTTCGCCATGTGGAGGTGTGTGAAATAAACAGCCAGCACATATTTCACGCTGATGTCTCACGATCAGTCAAGTCAAGTCCTCACGGTGGTGCTAGCAAAGCCAGATTCTTGAAATCTGCACATATGCCCCAGTGTTTGGCTTTCGTGCGTGCACTCTCACGCCATGCTGGTATACTGTAGTCTGGAAGCGGACAGCATTTACCGAGACGCTAGAGTATGAATGCGTCTGATACCTTTGCAAAGAGTCTTTCTGTCTCAGCCATTCTTTGATTAACAAAACCGCTAGACTTTTTTTCTTGTTCATACTATACAAAAAATTGTTCTCGACCACTCTTTGAAAAAGGTTGCCTTAACTAGCCTACAAAATCTTGCGTCCAGTGTTCACATACACACTCATCGACTTAGAACTGATCTAAAAACCACTGCTCTTTAGACAAGAGCACAGGGTTCTTTGGTTTTACCGATCAGTTTCCAAAAAAATATCAGCGGTGTCATCAGTCAACCGAGCCCTAAAATAATCTCGATGTAGAAAACAAGCACATAGGTCATCACCACATGGGCATATATTTTGTTCCTACAACGTCTGTTGACAATAGCAGTACTTCCTTAACAACACGGACTTGATGCACGCTGACTGATTTCCGTATTTGTTGATACGATTTACATCGCCGATAACATTGAACGTGTCTTCTGTCAAGGAGTAGCGGACAGCCGATTCAAAGACCCCTTCTCCGGGTGTAGTGACAAAGGTGACTCGGTAGTTGACATAAAATCCTGACGGCCGGCGACCACCATATATGATCGATATTCGTTCGTCTTCGATGGCGTTTAGATTCGGTAAAAATGTCTGCGCGTGTCTGATTTCTCGCAGTCCCAGAATAGCGCATCGTTGTGCCATGGGTAAAAGCAGTTCATTCAAATGGTCGATGGCTGACGTTACCGCACGTTGAACCTTTTCGTCCGTCGAGGCATTGGCGACTAACACTTCTTTTTGGCAAACGCAGAATTCTTCAGGCACATGGGCATCCTGACATTGTCGATCAGCTGGGAGCGATGCGAACAAGCTGGTGCCTCTGGTTCCATTCGAGTCTTTATCCTTCGAATAGGCCTTGCCGGTGTTCAGACATAAGAAATGTCGCAGTGTCGCATGGAGATCATAAGGTGAGGTCAAAAGTTTTGCATTTGCCTGCAGTGTTTGTTGCAGCTGCGAGTACAGTCGAGGAGTTTTGTCTCGCCAGGTTTGAGGCAATGAGATAGCCAAAAAAGGCATGCGTTCTTCGATCCTCCCAATCACGGTCTGCCGAATAGCATCGAAACGATGGCCGTGATCGCTCAGAACAACAAGCATGGTATTTTTCAAGTATGGTCGCATACTGATGAAAAATTGGGATAGATCCTCGTCTGCCAATCCCACTTGGTTCATCCAATCGTGTCCTAGCTCGGTCATCCAGTTGAAGGCGAATAACGGCCTGTCTGAGTGCAATGTGAGGACTCTTCTGAGGTAGTCTAACTGTATTCGATGCTTTGGTGTGTTGCCGTAGCACAAGTGGGTGCTACGCATGTGCAAGAAGGATGTCCACGCGTGCACCCAAAATGGTCGAAAGTAGTAATCGACTGGTCGTCGCTTGAACCCGTTAGACATGTACTGGAAAAGGTTATAGTTCGGATAGTCTTCGGAGTACATGGTCACGTAACCACTTTGAGCGTATTCCTTCCAAACGAATGGCCAATCGTCATAGAACTTTTGGCTCATGTCATCTTCCATGTCCGATGTGTATCCTGCAGTCTGCACTCGCTTTCCAGTCAAAAAGGCAACAGCATTTGGCAAACTGTTGTCTCCTGTTTTGGTGAACCCGTCAAATACATTGCTGTCGTACAAGTTCGTCAACACTTGTAATGTTTTTGGCAGACTACGAATGAAATTCGAACGTGATACCGAATCGAGAATAAAGAGTAGAACGCTACTAGAGGGCTGCCAGCCGGGTTTGTTTTGTTTCAGTCGCCTGTCCAGCTCATTCAGCCGCTGTTGATTGGCTGTGACGCGACAGTGAGTATTCGAATAGACGGGAATGGGGACGGCAAATGAACGTGAACAAGCTACATCAATGAACGGGCACGAATCGATGGCGAACGAAACTGGCTCAGTTTCATTGATCTGTGTCCATGCACTGTAGTTCAAGGCCACGTCATCGAGGCCTTCACTTCGATCGAAGCACCTGAATTTGCAAGTAAGAGCAGTGGAGAATCGTTCCAATTTCATGGCTGTGACATTTATTGATAGGCGACCGTCCTCTGTAATGTACGTCAATTCTGCTTGAAGTTTTTTGCACTGCAGTGGCTCCATTTTTTGCAAGAATGCTGTGATTGATGGGTCGTAAGGATCCAATTGAGGCAAATGACATTTACTATCAGCTTGGCCATCGCTGCCTCCTGGAAAGCTGGAATAGAAAAGTCGATAATCGGCTGGTCGAGTCTGATAGTAGTGCATATTCGTGTAAACGAACGCAAAGAATGTCAAACAAATTGCAATCATCAAAAACATTCGACGTTGCCCGTAAACACTGCTAATACGATTAGCTCCGCGAGTTTGGTAGTGGCCGTTAGGCACGGTCCCATTGGAGAATCGTTTCGAATATCCATTTTTCGCAGCCATGATTTCTACATCTATGGTCAATTTTTTTGGATTCATTTAATAAACGCAAAGAATTTCGAAATATGACACCAATCGGGCAGTAAGAAGAGTACGAGCGAGTCTGTCTGAGGTTTTCCCACAGATCACACGTGTTCCAAGACATGGCGTCGTTCAATGTAGCCATGGGGATGGCCGAAATGGCGTATCGATGCCTGCCTTTTGTACTTGAATTCCATGAACACAAAGTGTTCTTCTCGCCTAAACAGAACAAAAGATCATTTAAACGCAAAATACGGAATATCCATCATTATGGCTAGCCAAACGCACGGTAGGCGCGGCAAGAGAACTCATGAATCAGGCGCTCATGCGAGCGTTCGCTTGCGCTTCATGGCTTCGTGAAACCAGTTCAGGTCAGATCCCCTTCTATTACACGTATGCCAGGTGTTCAAAGTTCCACTTTGAGCTTAAAAACCTAGCCTTTTGGGCGATGGAAATCGTAATTGGTACCTCCAGTTACCAAGATTGAGGGGCGTTTTCAAATCATGGATCTTCCGCTCATGGTACACTTTGGTGTACGGCAGCGCCAACTGCGATGCTCACCGAAAGGGGGAGATACAGAGGAGTATCGGTGACCAGATGGGGACCTTTCAGCTTCGTAGACTTTGGGATTCCCTGTGCCAGCGACTACTGCCGAGCGAAAGCGGGTCGATGGGAACCACGAACGATGTGTGAGCGACGACATTGACAGCTCAGGTAAACATATGTGGGGCCGGTTTTCCATGCCACCAGTCGTCCTTCGCCGCCGTCGATTGGTAATAACGCGAAGACGGTTTTCCTCTGTTGCACCCCTTTTCTGCCCGCTTTCAAGCGCAGGTACGGACGGATAGGTTCGTGCGATGAATCGGGCGCATATGCAGTTACGAATCGACCCGACCCGTCATTTCATGGCTCAAATAGGTGCGCGTTCAGAGTCCCGTAAGCGACATAACCCCCCATTCATATACATTTCCATATATGGATAGTCAATCTCTGCGCAGTGTCTGGACCTGCTCGCTTCGACCTTGACGACAACGCGATCTAGGACAAGGCTAAGCGAGTATCAAGATACGTTTAAATAAAGTCGCTTCGCCCCCTAATCGTAAGTCTCCTCTGTCTCTGTACGAGCACTTCGACTTGGGCGACCGGCTGCACAAAACGACCGACTTCGTGTACAGGTCGTGCGAACCGAATCATAAGAAGCTGATGAAAATACACAGTGGAAGCTTGGCGAGCCGACCAGCTTAAATAAATCGTACGAATCTTAGGTGGCTGCTTGGTCTCCGACACCATTAGCCCGACCTCTCAAAGGCGGTATTTCAAAGGGATGCGTCTTAGCTAGTGACGGCCTGTGTTTTCGGGGCTCCGTAGCCGCTGCGTATACTGGAGATCTAAACGGCAGGTGCGATCCGTGAAAAGACTGTCACCGTTGCTTAGCAATGCGGCATGCGCGCTGAAGGACGCACTGAGGAATAGTCTCTAATAAGGTTGGAAAAGAGCCAGTTGGCTTGGTAACACGCGGGGCGTTTCCTCGCAAAATGGCCGTAAGGATGTGATTCGTTCATTATGTATGTTCTTGATGATCATAGGCATACAAATTTGCACGACCTGTCATTTTGGAATACAGCTAGCCGACTTTGCAGCCTTAAAACATGAGAACATTTCAAGCGCTTGATCTGGCGGAAAACGAGTGGGTAGCGTCGTGGTGAACACAAGAAACTTTTAATCTAGAAGAATCACACGGGAGTTTGATGCATGTTGCTTTTTTCTACTTCTTCATACGCTAGTCATGAAAAGTTGAGCAGGCCGAGACAAAACAGGTACAGCAGACATCATTGGAAAAGAAACCAGACAGATACGTATCTTGACGGATAAAGTTTTGACAGACGTCGTCTCAAACCAGCAGCCAGTTCCTGCTGCAGCGAGTCACCATAGCCAACTAAACTATGTTGTGGTGGTTGAACTGCTGTTAGTCATCATATCATAAGATCAGAGCTCAAAAAACCTGATTGCACAGTTAGTATAACATTGCGCGTAACTTACAGTTAGGAAAATCATTCTGAGTTTGCCCAGGTAGCTGCTAATTTTGACTTGTGTCTGACTTTTCCATAGATGCCTCAGCAACTGCGAACAAAGAGCGTGTGTTCAAAGAGAAGTCCGGCGCCTTTATTGGTCGTCAAAGACGGGGCGCTATGCGACGACGAATTCATCAAGCCAACGGTCATAAATTTATGGCAACCAACTTTCGACAACCAACTTTCTGCGCTCATTGCAAAGATTTTATTTGGTGAGTGTGGAAACCCCCGAAATGGCTGGCTGACCGACTGTTGACTTTTTCAGGGGACTTGGCAAACAAGGATATCAATGCCAAGGTATGCTTATTGCTTTTGAAGTTTATTGAATAAGATGCCGCAACTGGCTTGTTTTACAGTGTGTACAGTGGTCGTTCACAAAAGATGTCACCAAGATGTCGTGTGGAAATGTCCCGGTTGTAAAGAACCAAGTGCTGCTGATGCAGTAAGTTATGGGAACAGAGGCGGCTGAGAGCCTGAGCCTGAGTGATTCTTATGCACCAACACTTGCTGACTTGTGAGTCGAGTTTCAAAATTTATAACTTCATAGACAGTCAGATTGTCAGGCTGAACCTGCAATCAAAAAAAGAGCCCCTATCATAGAGGGTGTTACAAGCACTTACAGTTCATACATAGGTCTTGTGAATACAAGTATGTATGATGGATACTTGCGGACGACGCTGTTGCTAACACTTGTCTAACTGATCTGCTTGTTCGTACAGTATAGGGTCGGGAGCGCTTACTCATACAGTTCTTTTATACTCTCCCCATTTGCAGGTGAACCAAAGTAGCCAGCCCCGATTCAATATTAATATTCCGCATCGTTTCCTTGTGCACAATTATAAACGGCCGACGTTTTGTGACCATTGTGGTTCACTGCTTTATGGTATCATCAAACAAGGCTTGCAATGCGAGAGTAAGCACCGAGAACTACTGTTCTGGACTTGCATTGTCTCTCTATCATCGAGTACTCCTGCACCAGCCTCTTTTTTCTAGCCTGCAAATTGAATGTGCACAAACGCTGTCAAAAGAATGTGGCCAATACTTGCGGTATTGACGCAAAGGAGATGGCGAAAATTTTAGCTACGATGGGCATATCCGGTGACAAACTGAACAAATCGCAAAAGAAGAAGGTACGACTTTGTTACTAGCTCAGAGGAAAACTCAGTTTGCCTTTGAAATTACATTCGGTGCCTCCAAAATAAGCTTGACCTGAGCCAGCCAGTCTCCTTTTTTAGTCCCACTGCACTCTAGTTTATTTTGACAACCCAGTAACGCGTACAGCCAGGCACCAAAATTTTGATATACGCGGGCGCCTTGACGCCCGCCGTACTTATCAGCCAAGGCGCTTTTCATGCTCCGCTCCAAGCTATGTAGTTTTTCCTTCCTCGGGACTCCCGTCAATTGATTCTAGGGCTAAACTTGGTTGGAGCGGTGTCATTAGTCGAGGGAACTAAACCAAGAAAATACTCACGCACAAGTTCAATATGGACTCGTTCGCACTCCTCGTCTGAAAAAGTTGGCGCATGTCAGTTTCTTTTTTTGACAAGGCAAATTTGTGTAACTGGTTCACGTTTATCTGGCAGTCGATTTTGCGTAACATCACGCAATGAGGTGACCTCCATGGTGTGCTTCCTTCAAAGTTTGTCAGATATAGTAGTACTTATTTGCTTATCAGCAATGTTGATGTGGGGCCTGATCAGGTAGCCATGCTTTCTTGAATGGTGAGACGAATTACCAGTAGCCGTTCGAGTCTGACAACAATGGCGTCAGGTATGCTCTGCGGCTTCCGCAATCTGCTTCAGTACGGGTTTGTGTACCCAAGGGCACTTATAAAGTCTATTGAGCACCAGCTGATGGAGCTTGGCGAAAAGACTCCGCTCGTTCCGCCAGTGGTCATTACGCGTCGTATACTCAGTGTGGCCTTGGCAAAGCTTTCGCATGCTCAAAGTCAGCTTACCGGTGATATGGAGTATTTCTTCATGCCCGGAGTGGCAATAGCTGATATGTTACACACAGCTAAGGCAAGTTTATACTATGCTAGTTTTCACACATTTGCCTGCCTGTGATCGCAGGTGTGGCGATGCCTTGCGGAACTGGTCACTTTGGAGGGTACTTTATGAAATAACTTGTTTTGCGGTTAAATCTCGCCGTCATTCATGTTTACATTAATATGGAAACATCCACTGTTCCTGGTTTTTGGCATGAATTCAAGTATTGCTTTGCTTTTCAGTCCTCAATAAGCGAATCCGGACGGCCATCATTGGACAATCGTTCGGCAAGCGTTCCGGTGCCCATGCATTCGGTTAGCGAGGATAGTGACCGATCGCCGGGCAGTCTTAGCCCAGTAAACGAGGAGGAGGCGCAGTCACTGATGGCGAGTAGTCTAGCAACACTGTCGTCGGCCAGTGGTTCCACAGCGTCTTCATTACCAGCCATGGAAGCGGGTCTAGGACGAAATAGAATCGGCCTTTTGGATTTCACTTTCATTAAGGTCCTGGGAAAAGGCAGTTTTGGAAAGGTCATGTTAGCGGAACGGCGAGGTACGGAAGAAGTATACGCTATAAAAATTCTCAAGAAAGATGTCATTATACAAGATGACGATGTCGACTGCACCATGGTCGAGAAAAGGATTTTGGCGCTGGCCGCTAAGCATCCGTTCTTAACTGCATTACATTCCTGCTTCCAGACGAAGGTGAGTGCTCTGCTTGCTCTTGTCCTGTGTGACGCAAACAGTGCCCTTACCATTTTAGGACCGTTTATTTTTCGTGATGGAGTACGTGAACGGCGGCGATCTCATGTTCCAAATACAAAGGGCGAGAAAATTCGACGAGTCGAGAGCGCGATTTTATTCCGCAGAGGTCACTTGCGCTTTGCAATTCCTTCATGTCCACGGCGTGATTTATAGGTACAGTAGGATTTGATTCTCCCCAGTGACTGTCAGGCCAACCACAAGTCTTGCCTTTCAGAGATCTGAAACTTGATAATATCCTTCTCGACTCCGAAGGTCATGTGAAATTAGCTGATTTCGGTATGTGCAAAGAAGGAATTCGAGATGGAATGCTGACAGCGACATTCTGTGGCACCCCTGACTACATCGCCCCTGAGGTAAATAAGATCATGCCATGATTTCTTACTGTAGCACCGGCATGATGTGTGTCTCGTTTTCAGATTCTTCAAGAACTAGAATACGGTCCCTCGGTCGACTGGTGGGCACTTGGTGTGCTTATGTACGAAATGATGGCTGGCCAGCCCCCGTTCGAAGCCGACAACGAGGAGGACTTATTCGAAGCTATTTTACACGACGATGTCTTGTATCCCGTTTGGTTGAGTAAAGAAGCTGTGGCAATTTTGAAAGGGGTAAGGGCTTTTACGGGTGGTTTTGCTTGTTGGTTTGAAGACCTGTGTCAATTTTCAGTTCATGACGAAGAATCCGCTCAAAAGACTTGGCTGTGCGGCGTCGCAAGGCGGCGAGGATGCCATACGCGCTCATCCGTTTTTCAAAGATATCGATTGGGAGGCGCTTCAGGCGAGAAAAGTCAAAGCACCGTTTAAGCCTAAGATCGTAAGTTTAGCGTAGGACAACCGTTTTTTCCATTTCCCTTTGACTGATATCGAATTTGGGTTTTTTAGAAAACGAAGAAAGATACCAGTAATTTTGATGCCGATTTTACCAAAGAGGATCCTACCTTAACTCCAACCGATCCCAGCATTTTGCGTTCCATCAACCAAGAAGAGTTCAAAGGATTTAGCTTTACTAATCCCGACTTCAAATATCGAGAATGTTAAATGGTTGTACAGAAATGATCTATGCTCCATTCCACGCTGTCTTCGAACGATACGTATAGATAGGTCGCAGACGAGTGCACTAACTGGGACTGCACTCTATGGCACGCGGTGCTTTCATAATCACAGCGTAGTATTACTGTAATCACAGAGCAGACAATACTTTTTTGGATTTCTTGTGCAGATGAATGGAATTGAGCAGGCGGCGTATCATGTACCTACTGTGTGTCACGTTCATGTCTGCCGAGTAACACACCTTGTGCGACCTTCTTGTATGCATGTTCTGTTCGTTGGTCAAAAGTGTGCGTGACCTGCTCAAAAAAGAGATAATCTTTAGGTAGGAAGCAAATACGCATGAATTTGCTGGCCTATACCCGAGTGGTCGGTCAGGTCTGATGCATTTGATCTTCTAGGTACAGCGTATGCCAGTTAGCATGTGGTTGATGTTAGTTTGTGTCATTTGTATGAGTTGGAATGATTGGAGTGTGAAACTCGCTGGTAACACAGAGTAGTGTTGTGCAGCTGAGTACTGTGGTGTGGATGAGAAAGACAATAAAACAATATTTGCAAATATTGAATAGGAATCGGCTAGGTCAGTAAACTGCATTAGGTAAGGAAAAATAGGGTGGATACGACTTTGATACCACGGCAGATCACATGTTCTCCATATCGACATCGACACGAATAAAAATGCAGTCGTCCTTGACGAAATTCATCTTCTCAATCATGTCTAGCGACACAAAATTTTGTGCCCCGAAGGCTGCGTTTCGTTCAGTTTGTGGTCGACCAACGAACGGCTTGTTTTCCTTGGTCAAGTTTGGTTTGATGATAAAAGTGACATCCTTACGTTGAATAGGAACATCAGCTTGATTGACCAGAGTCAATTTGATTTTGTGCGAGAATGGCCACTGCAATGCTCCGTCATTTTCACCGCGACATATCGATATAAAAACGGACATGAACTTGCCTTTTGCTGAAGAGGATGCGATTGAGATGTGCATTCATGTTTGGATATCAAACCTAAAGTCTTACCTTGACCATCCCCGTACAGACAAGCCAGCAAAATCAGCTTGTACCCGTATCGACCAGTGAGGAAAGGCTCTGAATACACTGCCGCCCGTGACCCCACTCTGGCCTCTTCAAGCTTCTTCTTGTACTCGCCGATCTTCCAGATCAAGTGAGCCCCCGGGTTGTGGTGCAAGGTGACCAAACGATCTTGCGATTTTTCCAATTCGTTCTCATGTTTCCACTGCAGAGACTGCAGCGATCTCACTCCCGCGTACATCTCACGCACGTCTTGGCAAAGCAGGCTTAAGTGCCCCAAGGCATTGTCACGAAGATGTGTCCGAACTGATTGGACATCTGAGGGCTAGAATAAAAAGAAAGCAGCTATATTTCCTCGAGTACTCCCCTCTGAAGTGTCTGAATATCGCCGCCCAAATACCAAGAAGGGCGATCAAAAACTATCCCCCCTGCCTATTCGATAGAACTTCTTTTAACCATCTCGTAACTCGGGTGCTCTGCGTGTGCGGTTCTGTCACTTACCTGAAATTGACAGCCAGAGTCGGCGAAAGGGCACTGCAAGGCCGCCATGTCAGCTCCAGGCTGGGCACGAATAGAGGCACTGACCTTGATCATAGGTTAGGCCATGACGGTAGTCGACTGGGTGTGATTAGCTGGAAACTTGTCCGCTCATTGATCTCGAATATTCAGTAAGCTGAGGCAAAGGGATGTGCTCCTGGAGACCGGCTAACAACCGTTTTAGCAAATTACCGTTGCCAAGCGCACCCTCGCAACCACTCGGCTCATAGAGTCCGAAAAGCACATTTTATTCCCTCTATTGGTACTTGAGTAGAAGAGAAAACAGCCGAGCCGTGGGTGGCACATTTTTGGTCGACTAACCCCTGTTTCCAACATTTAAAAGGACAAATGAAGTACCCTCACTTTTCTATACAATACACGCCCTAGTATTGTAAGTATGGTTGAAAAACATCATCGATACAAAAAGGCATGTCAGTCTGGGTTGCCAATTGAGGCATTACAATGGCACTTCGGACAGTGGCTCCACTTCCCCGCCTTGATGGAAGCAGTAAAAGGAACATTCCGCCTTTGTACGCGGTGAACGCCAAAAGTTAAAATCGCTATCACCGCAATGAGGGAACATGTAGAATCGGCATTCCGAGAGTCCCGTTGATTCTTCGGTCTAAACAGGAGCAAATTAACACTGTTTGTGGCTAATTGACACTCATAACTTACATGGCGATACCAGCGAATGACCTTGCGAGCTGGAATGCGTGGTCCGCTTGGGTTCTCGTCATTCGGACAACCATCCTTCATCAGTTCTTGCCAGAACTTTTCTGGCAGCCGATCGCATCCTCTGGCTGGACTCCCTGAATAAGCGGCTCCTCTCGGCCATTTTCGCACGCATAGCTTAGACCCCACTACCTACCAATCGGGCAGACGCATGTTCTGCACTCGTTGACTTTGGCGTAGACACAATCGAGACCAGAACAAGTCGTCTGCGGGCATTCCCTAATGAGTCTGTGGGCCAAATCGTTGGCAGTCTCGGCTTGGATTCGGAGTTGTTCGAAATCAGCTGTTTCAGAATTTCAGTTAGCATAACCCAGCTTTTAGTCGATAATTAGTCATAACTTACCGTCAGCAGGTTGTCCAAGAGTTGGTAGCTGCTGCAGCCGCTTTGCCTCTTGCTGAGAAGTTCCTAAAGCAAGGAAGCGTTTTGGCAAGGCTGTAGGGTGAGAACCCAGATGATGCCTACCTATCTGGATTGCCAAGGAGCTTCCTGGTGATCGTTCCACTGGGAATCGAACATCAGCTTCATTTGCTGCATCTGAAAGTAAACGGCGCGGCATGACCTCAAGAACTGCGCTGGGCCATTATCTACTACGCTCTAGGAAGTGGCAAATTCTGCTGTACCATGGTTAAATGTTGCCAGCCTTACCTAGAACTCGGACAAATACAAAGGAAACAACGGCCAGTCCAACCAGTCTGCGCATGGTGCCTAATATTGAAAAACTGACAGCTTTATTGTAACCGAATCAAAAGCAATGAGCTCAAAGGCCGCTAAAAGCTCTGAAAAGAAGCCCCCTACGTTTACAAATGCCAAATGGTTTGCACGCCCCCCTCTAACATAACATTGCCCGTCGAAAGGAAGACTAACTTGACCGCCTTCCGGCCCACTTCCAAATGTGGTATGATCGTGCGCAAGAATCCCATATGAATGGTTGAAAAGGAACTGCGCCTGCGGCCTGTATCAAAAGGAAAAACTGGTTACCGCCCAGTTTTCTCTTTTATTTTCCAGATGTAACGCGATTACAAGATTCGATTTGGGTCGCTTTCCTTGTGCGCCTGCTCTGATTACGATGGTTCGCCTTCGACTATGGTCATTG
The DNA here is from genome assembly GCA_030248295.1 of Mesodorylaimus sp. YZB2_4. Classification (NCBI taxonomy): domain Eukaryota; kingdom Metazoa; phylum Nematoda; class Enoplea; order Dorylaimida; family Dorylaimidae; genus Mesodorylaimus; species Mesodorylaimus sp. YZB2_4. The sequence continues at coordinate 197,665 of JASANH010001516.1, read as the reverse complement.
TACTTCTAAAGGTATGATTGTTATCCTGATTTGGTCTCAACCCAATGGCGCTTTACGGCCTGATTTTTACAATGTGCACAAACTTAGACCATGCGCAAGGCGTAACTTTGAATTTGTCCCTCGCACTTGGCATCTTCCAAGATTGTGAACTGAAAAAAAATTGTGGGAGCAAAAAAGAGTACACGTAAGAGTACGCGAGACAGCAATCCATAAAAAGGGCAACCGTGTTATGAAAACTCTGGTCGCAAATCGAGGTGCAAATTTGCGCGATACTGACTCGGTCGATTCTTGCTAAGCATTTTCCTTCAGCGATCATGATTAGCATGCTCCTCAGTTTCTAGTACAACTCTTGTTAATGAGACAGTGAAAAAAGCGAGTGCGGAAGCCTCGGAGTGCGCTACACTGTATTTAGCCCCGCCTCATCAATTGGCACGACTCATCTGACATTTACGAGTGGGCACAGCATTAGGTCATCGAGACAACCAACGTCACACGTCACCAAAGCACGCACGAGATCAGATCACCTTAGATCATCGATCACCACCCGTCGCGATCGACGCATTCACTTGCGTTGTGGCGGCAGGTAGGTGCTGTCTTGCTGCGCGGGAGGCGGCGCTGGTTTCTTCTTCTCGTCCACTTCATATTCTTCCACGTTCTTGGCTGGTTTCGGCGCCGACTGCGGCTCGGCCTTGACGACGCCTTCTTTGGGCTTTTGCGCTTGGACGTTACTCTTCTTGGGGTCGAGGTAGACGCTGTCCATGATTCCTTCTTCTCGACGACTAGAATGGCAAGACTGCGGACGATGAACACAAGCGACCGATCTCGACACCGACGTGTAGCAGAATGAACTGATCGGCGGGATAATGAGCACTGCAGTTAGACTGCCGCAGTGTGAAGTCTGCGCATTGCTTTGAATTTATGTGTTTTTGTGCGGCTACATTCCGATCTCAGGGCTGTTATAACTGTCAAGTGTTATAGATAATAACGATACTTGGGGTTCCTGAATCCCGAAGCCCCAATCCATCTTCGCAATTCAGATGCAGCGGCATCACGTCATGTCATATCATATTTTTTCCATAGCCAAGCGCTATACAGCGCACTCGAGGGCTAATGAACACGTATTTGGAAATTATTTTTTACTGAGCCGGGAGTCGAACCCTCCCCTGTAAGTGCGCACCCAGCGAGAGAGGCAGACGCCTTAACCCGTTAAGACTACGTTATGGCTGTCATCCACCTGAAAAGCTAGGATAAAGACAAGAAAGGAACTTGCCCGTTTTTTCGCCCAACCGTCATCTAGATTTCAGATTCACCCAGTTGTTTTTAGACTTGCAAGTGTACTCTGCGCCTTTGGACGTACCGATTATCGTCTGTTGCGAATCGCGGAAGTGTCTCGTATTGAAGAACTGGACCACCCTGGGCCTACTGGGCCTACTAGCCAAACTTTTTTTGGACCTATATGGACAGGACGGCAGCGAACAGAAAAGCGGTTTAGATCGACAGTTAACAAAGGTTGATCATCGATATGACCTCTGCAGGCATGCTTGGCCATCTTTGGCAAAGCGTGCCTCTGTACATCATGTTCATGTTTTACCACATCACCAAACGCTTATGCGTACCCGAGGGTGAGGGGGACACATTTTACACGGAATAATTTACCGGCCCGCGAGTCGAACACTCGCCCGTAACTGCGCACCTGGCGTGAGAGGCAGGCGCCTAACCCACCAGGCCACGAGGCCGGTACAGACTTTGCGTGACCTAGTGATGAGGCTCGCACACACCACGGGAGTAATCTCTATGATTTATTTGACGCATCTTTGTTTAAACATTGCATACAGACATGCTGTAAACAGACATGCTAAATTGTTACATGGCTTATGAAGCCTACTAGCAATCAGTAGCTACCTCAACATTTGCTCACCAAAGTTTTCAATAATTGGCTCAAACTCATTTTCGAGTGAGGAAGTAGAAGATAGGGAGGCACGACGGACATGGTCAGTTGTTGCTCGCATGCTGTTCCCAACATGGCCACTGAGCGAGAGTGCGGCTGCAATGGGTCCATAAACAGTTCTATTTCTGCCGCTCATGGCCACTGGCCCGAAATTGCTTGACTGGCCGTCCATGGCAGCGTTCATATTCGCAGCTTGAGCCAAAGTATGGGCTGAAAACACGGGTGCGCTCCTCGCATGTTGATAACGAGGCGAATCGAGCCTGGGAATCCCCGTTTCCGGCCTGGGGCTATCGTCATCGTCACCGAGGGGGAAACGGATCACTGGCGATGGACGTGTGGGAGCGGGCGTAAAAACGCTTTCAACAGGAACCTCCATATATTGGTCTGGTTTGGATGCAGTAATAGTTAGCGCTGTCGGCGTCGTCTTCACCATGCTCTTTTTCGAGATAACGGGTGTTGCGGGGGCGCTGTTGACATTCAACGCTGATAACGAATCTGAGCGAATCTGTTTCGAGACCCCGAAGGCTTTTTGAACGGCCTTTTCTAAAATTACAATCAGCTTTTCTTGTTGGACTGCCACAAATGTTACTGTCGTTCACTTACTCGGGCCTTCCATGACCTCGAAACAGCGCAGCTCTCTGACAACACCCAACGAGTTACCAGCTTCGGACAGCCACGAATGGCATGGGAAGCGAAAGAGGAGACCGAGGGTCGTATCGCTGACCTCAACGTAGGCCAAGTGCCAAGCAGCACCAACACCTGAAAATGGTACGCTATGAATCAGGAAGGACGTATGATCAAAAAAACCTTACCCGAGTTATCATGCCATATTTTTATCGATTGCACTTGACCAACTGACTTGACGCCATTAAAAACGAAGCGATCAAGTTGATTTCGTTCGAATTTATTGACATTATTTGAATGGTTCAGAGTGAACTCTTTGGACGTGCCAAGATCACCGAATAGTTGCAAGTGTACTTTAGCATCCGTTCCGGCACCAAATCGATCGCTCGTTTTCACGTTGACCACGTATTCGGTCAATTGCGTGGCGATTTCAGCGGACTTGCTTACTAAAAGAAGGTAGAACAGTAAGAACTGGTCATTCTACATGTAGCAAACATGCAGGAATAAAACCCGCCAAGGTTAATCACGTGCCTCATTTTCGCACTGGACGTGCGGACATGCATCAACGACAGAAGAGAGTGAGGGGGTGTGCTTACCAAATCGGAAAATTGTCATATGATTCCAGACCCCGTTGCCTAGTCAGGACAAACCAACTCTTAGGTAGGACAACTATGCACCTTGCGTTTGTTCGGGCTGACTAGGCTAATTGCTGGCCATAGCAAGAGTCCTCGTGAGCAGAACTTTGTCATACAGTATGTTTTGAAATGATGAGGAGTCAGCATGTTTTCCGAAACAACTTGGCTCTTACAGACTTGTGAGCAACTGTACCGTTTTTGCACTGGAGTATGCCGTAAATCCTCATTTAATATCTTCCTCCTTTAATTTCCCCTCTTACTATGGGGCTTACCTACTTGCTCAATAATCCCCTTCCCCACCCCTCAAACATTTCCTAGGGGTCGTGCGGATACCTTTGTACTACAGGTATGTGGTATCGCCCACCTAATGGACACCTTGCCATTATCAGACGGGGAAGCGCGTAAAGGAGGAGTGAAGTACGCTCATGGAGTGAGTTCCAAAAGGCAAGAGTGGTTGGGCTGATTGTGAGAATAAAAGCATCTGTTATTCGACAGCTTGGATGCCAAAATGTGCTGTGTGCTCCCCTCAAACACAGTTCCCTCTCAAATAACTTCCCCTTCTTGGACCCTTTTGAAGTACTAATTTGAGTATTTGCGGTAGCTTGCAAGATATGTATTTAAAAGGTTTCTACTTACAAGGTCCATCAGGCACGGTCATTTTTCGATTATTTCTAGGCTTTTCTAATGATCCAGATTGATTTGAACCAGCCGATAACTTCCTCCAACCACTGTGAAAGTGATGACTCACATTTAATAAACCTTCCGAAGGAGACCTCAGTTCTTTAGTATCGTTGGACTCGGACTGGTGCACAGGGTCTTCAACTGTGATAATATTCAAAGAGGGACAAGACGGCGATAGTTCAGTTCCTTTGAGCTCACTTTCCAAAACTCGCCGAGATAATTTTGGAGAAGAAGGCAGTTTATTTTCGCAATCCGATCTTTTTGGATTCTTCATCTTTGATATTTTTTGTCTCATATTTCGAACAAAGTGCACCATTCGCACTGCGAATGAAACTCGATTCGAAGCTGGCCGAGATATCGTTGACGTCGGGGAGATCGATTCAGAGCACGATCGGTCTTGATCAAAGTTGTGTGAGGGATCTGAATTTGAACTTTCAGAATTCAATTCTGGCTCCGAAACTTTGCTTATCAGCCGCGGGGGATCAGTAACCAATGGAGTATCTAAACTTGCGGACTTCTTCTGACGCGACTTGATAGAAGCGGACATGACGATTGGAGCGTCGACCATTTTCACTGGCGACACGGTGAAAAAATCCTCAGATTTTAACGAGTTCATTCGTTCAATATGCCAAAGATTGGCATTCCTCAGCACAGAGAGTTCTTTCTGACCAAAATCTGAAAAATTCAAACTTGTTCTGGGCATGAAGGCACTCGCAGTCAGTCAAACTGACATAAGCGTGAAAGTTATATACGCGTCTGGGATAAACAAAAAAGGTGATGGCCCCAACCCAAAACACACGCGCCCCGCCCACTCTCATGTTCCTACTGTATGACAGCAACAAGATTGTATTCTCCCACCACTTACGATAAGGCAACCGTACGCGCATTCAAGAAGAATGTTTGTGAAATTTCCGGATCTGTTGGTACAAAACTTTTCAAAGAACTGCTCTGCCAGCAAGCGAGGTTCAATATTGGAATGGTGCGCTATCCGTATTCGGTCTCAGTCGGGTGGAGGCACTGAGACACAATCCATTCCTTTTAAGGATACCAATAAAGGGCAATGTAAAAGTGTGGGCGTGGAAAATACGACGTCCGCATTTCCAACTAAACAACCAGTCTAACATGGACAGTGCAACGGGAAGTCTTCCGTTTATGAAGCGTAGGAGGTTTCCAAAAGTAGTTTCACATCTCATCATGCCCACATACTTAATCGAAAGTGAAAGAAACAGACACTGATTCGAACAGACAATATGCGAGGAATGCTCACACGCAACAACCTCACAACGATTTCAACTAAAAAAACCCCAAAATCTAATAGATTACACCAGCTCGAATTGACGTACTATGTGGGAGTATGACGCCAAAAGGGGGAACGGGGTCCGGAATGTCAACACCCTCGTCGCACACGATCGGTTATGGGACCACCTTGAACGATCCGACAGGTGCCAATGATGGATTAGTCTGGGACGGCAAAAAGTCAAAATCACAGTTGCACCTATGCGATAGCATCAGGTAAAATATTTGAATTCCTTGACTTGATTGAGTTAGTGCACTAAAGGCAGTGACAGCAAGCATTTGGAAAGCGAGCCGTCAACCAGCCGCCAGGATGTTGGCCCAGGGAAAAGTCGAATGCACATCAGAAAAGAGCAAAAGATAGACGCAGTCAGCGGAATAAAAAAGATCCGTCTCGCTCGTTTAGATAATTCCAATATTTGCAAATTGCTCCATTTGATGCATTTATAGGTAAATAGCCTTTAGTTATCGCTAACTTAACCGCCCAACTTTGTCGACACCTCGCACTATCTCGACGCCTTTTCTGGAGTTTTTAGTGTCCTTGACTCATTCCTATCATAAGGACACCTCCGACACGACTGGGCCAGGTAGGCAAGGCAGATTGAAATCACTGCCTACACAATCACCTCGATTACTCGCCTACGTGGCTCACTTCAGTCACACTCACGATTCCTTGGGTCGAGCCAAATGCAATCAACCAAGCCGGATTTGGCTATTCATTCGCTCAGCGGGCGGAGGAAATGCAATGCCCCATTCCGCCCTCTCCTTTGTACTTCCAACTTCCCCCGCCCAATGGCAGCTTGGCACTATTATGGGCAACCGACGTCATTGGCAATTTAAGAATGAGGCCCCAGTGAGAGAGTGACAATACCCATTGTACGCACGTCAGGATCGCCACATGACGATCATGCAGCACAGCAACAACAATTGTAACTCATTTCAGGGTAGATTATTGTTAGCAGATAATTTGGCTTGATCATTTTCTCCCTTTAGATTACCCCGACAATTTGAACAGCAAAATTTTGTTATAAGGAGTTAGTACCTGAGCATCACAATGTGTACTGTTGACGCCACAACAACTTACAGAGGATGTTTAATTTTGATTTTTTTGGTTTGGCGAATGGAAATTTAATTAGTTTTGATCAAACGAGATGTATTTCCGTTCATCACTGGTCTCCTTCGGATCACGTGCACAGATTTGGCTATATGGACCATGGAATTTGCGACTGATTGTGAGACATGTGCAATGTGTCAGAGGATTGTCTAGTAGGCCTAAACCGAAAAGTACTGACTTGATCGGTGGCGATAAACCACAGATTTACAAGGTAGCCAATCTTTATCCGAAATTTTTGGTTCGCTTGGCCGATTTTGTGGATCAGAAAATTGGACACTGGAAATTCCTTCGAGTAAGATTTTTTCGTACTCGAGAGATACGCTTGTGTGCGGTGAGTGACCTTTCGGAATAGGGCCTGTACAGTTCTCTACCTGCTCGTACCCATGTTTTATTTCGGTCTATTTTATAAAATCTCGAGGTCGGTTTATCAAGGTCCTACACTTGCCTCTCCCAAATGACTTGGAACATTTTGGTTGGTTCTCTTTTGGACAAACCGGTTCTGCTACCTTCATGGGACTGGTGCCATATGTCGGAACCATTTGGTTGCTAGTGGCTTATATGACTCTTTTAGAGGGCACAAAGTACCTTTCGTAAACCACCATACCAGCCATCAAGCAGTAACTGCCCAACCATATAGAACTGGGACCGAAATAAACCCCTTTTCTCACCGTTAGTCAGGCCAGATCAGATCACGGTTTTCATGCTGGCCCTGGTTCAGCTCGATCGAAGCTGAGAGGTCAAGAGTTCCCTGTCACTGGCTGGGCTCATGTTATTTATTGTTTCTGTTTCTTCATCTTTGCTCTTTCCAGCCCTTCTACGATTCTTCTGTTCGAGAGCGATCTGCCGCCGCGGAGGGACTGAGACTAGTTTACAAAGACGTGCTCACCTCGAGAGCGGCTCTGGCTCGTGGTATTTGGATTGGATACGCTACTGTTGCAATGATCGCTTTCGGGGCTATCGTTGACGCAAGGGGTTTCGGAACCGAGTGTGCATCTCGGCCAGAAATCTGCGTTCTACTGGGCCTGATGCCCCTTACTTTCACGGCTTATATATCAATTTCGTGTCGATCATTCGTGGCTGCGGTTTACGTCATTGAATCAAAGAAAGTCCCTGGAAGATTAGTGCCTGCACTGAGCCGAAGTAAGCTTGAAGTATTTTCACTTTTCCCATTGCTATCTTCACCTCCTTTTTATAATTTAGCCATGCAATCAACTCAATACTTACTCGTGACCGCGAATCCGTGGACTGGCATGGAGCAAAGGATAAAATTTTCGATGGAAAATGTTCGAAACTGTGAACCTGTCTCCTCCGACAAGTGGACCGTTTGGCAACATATTCGTTACACATTGACCCCTGTCAAATCGAACTATATCATTCACAATCGACGGTTCCACATAAATCCATATGGACTTCTCGACGATGACTTTCATGATCGGCTTGTGAGAACTCTTGAGACAGAGAATTCGAAGCAGCGGTAGCATTATCAAACTGTGGCGTAGTCATTGTAGACTCTTCGCAAGCGCCAAGAAAACCGACATTCAGATTCTCTTGTTTGAGCCGCTTGTACATACTGTAGTTGCGCAATGGAAAAATCAAGGTCGTATGTTAATAGCACTACAACAGCAGTTGTCCTGTTTCACTGCTGCCGCGGAAAACAAGCAAGCAACCCACATTCACAACAAATAGAAGCAGAATTAAAAAACTGAAAGTACGACCAGCACGCATGCAACGTGTTTGCAATCACAATAGTAAAATTGAAAAATTTTTTATACAACTTCTCTCATTCGATCCATTTTCCTAGGCAGCAAAGAGACCATGTCCTTGCACACCTCATACTCGCTTTTGACACTGTCGATGGCCTGTGGATCAACCCTATCAACGTAGTCCACCACCCACCTGTACTCACGAAGACTGGCATCGCAATTGACCAGTTTCTCTCTCATGTCGCCTGTCAAGATCTTACTAAATAATCGAGCGCAATAAAATCTAGCCAAAACAATCGGTCGAACATCGCCGGGATCGTATTTGATCGACGCAGATTCCGTAGCTTCTTCCTTTTGATCGCTGTGATCTTCGTTTTTGTCAAATGAACGAAGGAATTCTTGAAAATATTTTAGTCCTGATCTTGCCAACATATTAATTTTTGAAATTTGATGAGAATTAGGCATGCCAGCGTTCTTTCCATCGGCGATTTCGATTTTTAAGTCCAACATTTCGTTGTAAATTTCGCCTATTTCAAACGAAATTTGCCGACGAATCGCTAAATAATATGTCGGATTTAATTCTTTATAAATTGCTTCTAGCGCGTCGATTCGACGTTTATGCATTTTGCATTTCCGATCAATGTCTGTTTCGAAGAATATTAAAGCTTTGTATGCTCGACTAGAATCTTGAACCAATTCTGTGTAATCTGTAGCGTGATCGTTCAAATTGTAATAGGACGTTTGGGCAGTCATTATACGACGTTGAACTTTCAAGAATACTTCCCGAGCTTGTGCGAATGTTTCAACGAAATCGGATGCCATCTCATTTTCAATCTTATCCATGGCGGGTAGAAAGGCTGGGAAGTCGTCCTCGGCTGGAATATCGTCGAAGTTATTGTCTCCGTTTTCTCTATCGGTGCTTATTTTCGATTCTGCAGTGCCAACGTCAAGCACAAGACGTTGATGAGATTCTTCCAGTAAAGCCAAGCCGTACTTTGCCCAGCAGCGATCGATATCTGCCGCAGTTCTTGTTCGTTTGTCTAATCTATCTTCATCGATCTTGGACGATAATAAAACGATGCTTGCTGCGGCTAGACAACGTCGCGCACGGAAGAATGCTTTGCGACTACCTTTGTCCATGTAGAAAACTGACAGCGTAGCCGTGTTCAGTGACCATTCAATGGGGTCGTAGGTACCGGATTTTAGTTGACGTACCTAAAAAGAAGAGAAAGATAGCCAATATCATCGCATATGTGGAGTCAAGGTAGACATGCGCCCCTTCCCGAAATTTTAAATTTGCCTATGGTCAGTTTATCTACTTTGCATAGAAATTGATAAAAATTTGCCCCAAATAGGTTATACTACTGCTTGCAATCCACTCAGGAGTTTACCAAAGTTTCTTGACAATATTTGGCCGCCAACGCGTGCTCTCCGTTTTGCTTGTAAGCTTGAGCCAAATAATAGAGTGTGTACGTATGCAACTGCTCGAACTGAGTCCACTCGTTTTCATTCATCGAAAACTGATCCTTAATATCGTCCAAGATTCCACACGCCCATCGAACTGCACGCTTCAGTTCCCACGGAGGCGATGAGACGTTGTCAATCTGCGATTTCATGAAATCGAGATACACATTCTCAGCTTCGAGTAGGCAAGTAATAGCCGCCTCCGCATCCGCTCGTTCGCAGTAGATACAACCAAGCGCGTTTCTTAATGCAATTTTAGCCGAAATAAACTCTCTCTCTAAACTGTCATCCGTGCCCGATCGTCTTGTTTTACCGATTCTATCGAGCGCTTCTTTCGCCAATGTTTCAGCCGATGGACGTTCTTCGGATGAAGCGAAGTTGCGGGCGATTTCGTACGATAGTGTGGCCAAAGCGCTTTCACAAATTATCTTCTCGTATCCATCGTCATCTTTACGCTTTTCGGGATCATCTAAATGTTTTAGCAGTTTTGATCGTAGCAATGACCAAATTTCTCGCGCTTCATATTTGGATTGAAATGGTCGATCGTCTGGATCTGTTTCGACTTGATTCAATTTGTCGGCGATTTCGTATTGAATCCAATCAGTTTCACGCAACGGACGATCCATTTTTGCGATAAGACGACTTTTCTCACGACAATCGATGGACGAGAATAGGGGGTAGCACTAAAAGCCGCCCCCGCCGCCCCGCCGCCGCCGCCATTTACTAAAAGCCGCCGCCGCGCATACCCGCCGCCGTGTATTATTGATATAGGAAAAGTACCGTCAGGAGGAAGTCCTGTCCTTTGAAATACATATATCTTTGTATCTGCTCGGAGAATCCAGCGGGAGAGTATTTTGGAACTGCCCTATCAGTTCGCGCTGCGCCCACAGCTGACCAAGCTGTACTTAACAGTGCGTCACGGCAGACTGATTGAGCAAAGTTGGGGAGATTGGGCAGTAAATTAGCTTAGCAAGGCCATGTACCTTTTGGTTGCGTGAAAAGAGTTTTTCGCTGATGTTTATGATGATGATCGACTTTAGATAATGATATTGAAATTTTAAGCGCTTTATACGTACAGTATGTAATTTTTCATCCTTTGGTTTGTTATTGCTGATAGCTCGCACATGTATACTGTAGTCGGAGCGGTCGATTGCGGGAAATACATATGGTAATACATTTACCTTGCTATTCGAAACTATTGGCAGAATCAGATCAGGCTTCAGGTTTATAATTCCGAAGTGGGGTATGGAATTTTGAACGGGGCTGACTTTGCAGTTTGTGCACGCACGTGGTTATAGTACCTGCGAATCAAGGCGGCGGGTATGCGCGGCGGCGGCTTTTAGTAAATGGCGGCGGGGGCGGGGCGGCGGGGGCGGGGCGGCTTTTAGTGCTACCCGAGAATAGGCCCGCATGCAAATTTCGCGGTGCGCACAAGCTGCTCATGACATTCCGATAATTTGTCTGCTGAAAAAAGCGCGAATCCAGGATCTGCTGGGAGCTTCAACTATCCCGTGGATACCTTCCCATGAAATGAGGGAATACGAGATAAGAAGTTATGATCCGAATGCAGCGAAAATCGGCCAGTCATTTGTCAATCTTGCAATCTACACACTCGACTCGACTTCTCGCTCATAATACTGGCGGCGCATCAACAAGGTAGGGCTGAACTGTAGGTATAACTGCAATCACAGTTTTAGGTTTGGCGCTTTTGCACTTTGTTCCCCAATCTCTTGAATCCAGCCTATCCTAGCCTAAGCCTAAGCCCAAGCCTAAGACTAAGCCTATATCCAGCATATCCCTAAGCCTATTGGGGAACAAAGTGCAAAAGTGCCTTAGGATTTGCCTCTTTGTCAGTGCAAATGTTTCAGTAGTGCAGATGAGACTGCGGATCTGTGCAGCTGTAACCCGTCACTTAATTTTTTCCTGGATTTTAGCAAGCGATCGTATTACGAAGTCTTGGGCGTGAGCAACAAAGCATCGACGGCCGAAATCAAAGAAGCTTTTTTCGCGTTGTCGAAGAAGGTACAGTAAGTTGCCTGCTGAGAAATGTTTGTATTCTAGGACTAGGGTGTGTTGAGAAATGTTTGTATTCTAGGGTGTTTGTTTGTTTGTTTGTATCTGCAATTTAGATTCCAATTCTGTTGCACGCAAGTTGGGTGGTCCCGAGTGGTAGGCCCCATTTCCGACCTTCTTTCCGGCCATTTGCGTTCTTTCGGGATCGGGATCGAGACTATTTTGCACTGTAGATATAGGGGGTTTGGCAGTTATATTACGCTGTATAATACAAAAAATTCCGTCTATCCCATGTTCGGAATTAAGTCGGGACCAACACAGACCAGCCGATCCACCAAAAAGTAAAATTTTAGAGGTGATGTCACAATTGACGCGACGCTGCCTCCAAAACCGGTCTGGCTTACTGCTAATACTTTTGCATGCTAAAAAGGAGCAAAGGCCAACAGATCGAGAGCCGATCGATCCCCCAAAATGATCGCTTAGTTTAGCCAGATCGGTGGATTGGTCGATATTGGAGTCGGGATAGCGACCCCAAACGCACGCCGCTAAGAAGCATGGTTAATAAACTGTACCCGTAGTAAAGTATCGGCGCCAATGCATTTCTGTTGCTTTTAATCACGGCTGCAGTAGCTGGCTAAATTTGAGAAAACATTTTGGGTGACCATATCGTCTTTATTTTGCAGTACCACCCGGATGTCAGTCGCGACAACAAGGACGCCCATGAACGATTCGTTGAGATTAACGAAGCTTACAATATGCTATCAAAACCCGACACACGGCAAGCCTACGATGCTAAATTGCAGTCTGGCAGGCCGTTTTCAGACCGGCCTGGTATGAGTGAACAGTGGCCACATGAGCAACGCCCTCGCGATCCCGTCGATGAAATGTATCGCCGATATTTCGAAGAACTCTATCGACGGCGGTATTGGAATGATCGATCACGTGATTTCGAGTATTGGACTCGAATACAAAGCACCTCGGCAAAATTAGTGAAGATATTTTGTTTCAGAGGGCAACGGCAGAAGAATCCGTTTCGAGATCTCCATCGTGACCCTCCTGTTTGGGAACACTCTTCTTCGAGCCAGCAACAGCAACGGCAAGCTGCTGACAGAGTACGACGGCAACAGATGAACATGGCTGGCACGGCTATGTTTCGGTGGTACATCATTATAGTCTTTACGGCACTGCTCATACAAGTTATAGCTGATGTCTTGTAAGTCTGGATTCTTTGCATGAGTCTTTCCATGGTGATACCGGATTTTAGGAATCCTGCTTCACGTCTCCCCCCTAGACCACCTGGTTATGGAGAATCTGATCCGAAATTCGAGCAGCAATGGAAAAAAGTGTACGTGTTACGGGGATGTAAGGGGCTGTATATTGATTGTACACAGCCGATTCTTGTTATAGAATGGCAGTAGAAGTTGCACCAAAAGGTCCAAAATCGACGACACAAGATCGAGACTAAACGCCCCATGATTCGCGGAAGACCAGTTGGGTTGGTAGAATTGAGTGCTGCCACTGTAAGTTGATAAGCCTGTGCCTTTGATTGTGCTTTTCCTGTACGTATTTTGAAGGAGTTAGCTGGAAGATTTTTGGAACTTGTAAATGAGCACCAAATCTTACCTCGGCCAGGGTCCTCCTTGATAAATGTCTACCAGGTTATCGTGTTCGCGTTTTACCATTGCCAAATGCTGGCAGGCTTGCGCGTTTAAAGGTGAAGGGACCTACTATGGAAATAATTTACTCGTCTGGCCGCAAGTCAACCAGTCATCGATAAGTGTGCTTCATACAGCGGCCGCGGTGGTAAAGTAGTTCGGCGTTCCTCTGCCTGCATTGCAAAGTAGCGTGGGGATCGTCCCGGGCTCGATCCCCGGTGGTGGAACTTGATTTGCGAACCATAAACCCTCGCTGACCTTGAACACCTGGCCGTGGGTGACTCGCCTGTGCTGTCGAGATGCTCGCCGAACGAGTAGACGATCTCGGTTCACTAGTGCCATCAAAGTTCACGATCCGCCCGCCATTATCGGAAGTTGGCGTCTGGTCCAGAATGCTCCCCGTGTGCAGGTGCTGTGTGAGCTGGTCCCACACATCCTCGCTTTGACTTCTGGCCATCTATAGGCAAAACAAGCTCAAGCCAAGAGTGTGCTTCATACGCGACTCCGTCAGCAAGAGTTTGCACCGTGCAGTAGGGCTAAACGGCAGAGCATGGTCCTCAATTTTTACCCTCACCTGACCCACTATAAGCTCGACGCCATCCGCACCTATCCTGCCGAACCTAGCATTTATGTAAGCGGGCTTGGAAGTTTGCCACAACTATTTGCACCGACAGACGCAGTTTTGGCGCCAGTGCATAAATTGCTAGCGAATCGCCGCGAACATTCGATGTGTACAATACATGACAGGCATCGAAAATAGATGTGCAAACTACTGTCTCTTTGAGGGCATTTATTGCAATATTTTGAGCGGGTCGATACGTGCCAACTTGACGACGCGTCCCCTACATCCTCTTGTTGACCGGATGTCCAGCATACTGATGCACTGATAGTTGAAATGTGGCCGTGGGCACTGGAATATTCGACAGCGGGTTTTCATACCACCTGCTACTTCTCATTGAACATGCCGGTCCTGGAAGCCCCTAATTAGCTTGATTTGCGCAGTGACCGTAAGGAACCGAGTAATTATCCAGCTCTCACATTGACGTCGCAATCCGAGGCGCCATTTTGGTCAACGATAGCACTACTTATTAATAGTTTTGTCTTGAACATTCGGATGTTGATTCTTCTCTTCGGGTACATCGTGAAAGACGACGAAGGTTCGAGCAGTACCGAGTAGACTCTTCCGGTGTGTCGGCACACGGACTGCTTAGGCCGATCATTAGCTGAGGATGCCAGCCGTGGCTAATATGTCCGTGCTCTCCCGTCATGCAATTGTATGGGTCCTAGCATCAGTCGAGACAGCGCTAAATATTTGTACGTGGGTTAGTGCCTTACGGGCAGCCAGGGATGGACATAAGTGGGTGTCTTGACTTGGGCGGGACAGAAGTAGATCGGGGAGAAACAGCATCGGCGCCTATATAAGACTGCTTCAACCAGGGTGAGGTCGTTTGTGCCATGCGTGACAGTAAGCACGAATGGATGCGTTGACTGTGTGAGAGCTTTTATAGAAATGGATTACGAAGACGAAGACATCGAGCTCGATAAGCCGATCTGCCATCTCCTCCGCCACACGGAGATCGACGACGATCTGCGGCCGTATTCATCGGCTCCGGTCCCGTGCTGCTATATCGGAGATGAGGATCTGGACGAGGATGATGAAAAAGTGCCACCACTGAGCGACAAGTATCGGGAACTCATCGAACGGGGAATATCGCCCATCGTCAATATGGTCAAACCGAAGACGGTGACGGGCGATCGGGGCAAGAGCAGTCCATCGTCGCAAGACCGATCGACCTATGGTGTGGACGAAGGTATTGGAAGCGAGATGACATCCATTTACGCCGGCGCCTCGCCGCCATTGCTCACCCCGCAGACCAGTATCGAACCGCACAATACGTCTCCCGATCTTGGAGCATCGGGAGCCAAATTGAGAAAAATGTTGGAAAATATTACCGAACACGAGCACTGCACATCGGCTGATGGCAATCGCGATCCGACGATGGCGTGCCGCCGTCAATCTTCCGATGAGGATTTGAGTCAGCCTCGATTGAAACGGAGACCACCACCTCCGGGATCGAACACGCCGTCACCCGAAAGCTCGTCGCCAATCGTGTCCACCTACGATTGGCCCATGACCACAACCGAGAAGCTGATGAGCAAGTACGCGTACAAGAACGAGCTGAGCCAGTTCACGAAACGGATGGACAATATCTTCCCCCTGTTCGCCAGCGGCCAGCGAGAGACCATCTTGCAAGGACTGCGCGCCACTCATCAGGTAACAGTCCATTCAGGCCCTTACAGTAAGCCTGCCTTAGTCAAATAAGCACTATCACTTCAGCCGGACGGGGCCGACACCGAGCCTCCGATAAGCGCAGGCGTTCGATCCAGCGGGGGCGTTCATACTTTGGGGCCTTACAGTACGAGTTATGGGGCTGGAACGACCTCCCTAGCGTTTACAAATGATGCTGGCACTCGACTAATCATAGAGTGCCCTTGCGTGACAACAAGACTTGCCGAAATGGGAACTTCGCTTCTAAGTACAGGCAAACCAAAGAGAAAAGATGACCCTAAAAACCCAGTCAAGCAAAGACGAGAACTAGCCCCGCGCATACAGTATCCACACACCGACACGTGCCACATGCACGCAGATGACACAGGCACCGTCTATTTCAGATTATCGAGGAGGCCTGGAAAATTCCTGAGAACAGTGGGGAGATCGTGAGCGGTATCTGTATCCACCTCCAAAAGTCTGGTCATCTCGATTTTATCATCAATCTCTTCATCAATAACCAGTTCGACTTGAGTATGGAATCAGGCGAAGTCTTGGACGCCTATCTGTCCGAGGAGACATGCGCCTTCCTTATACAAAGCGGTTATCTCAAAGATATCACCGAGACCATCATTGGACAGTGTGAAACGATAAAAACCACGGACACCATTCGACTGTCGCTCTCTCTTTTGGAGGCGCTCTTTCGCCATGGAGGCGAGACGTGCAAATGCGTGGTCGACCATGGTGGTCTCGATTTTCTGTTGAACATCTGTAAAAATCACATGGAGGTAAGTCAGGGGATGTGCTCACGCGTACAACATAGTCAAGGCACATAATCAAATAATACAGTCTTGAGTAGGAATCGAACGGCACCTTTGGGATTACCTGACCAGTGTACAGTACCACTAGGACTCCGCAGTGCGCCGGCCCCTATCACATGGCCAGGTTCCGAAACTGGTTTTGTAAGTTTTTATGGGAAGAAGCTCAAGGTCCCAGGATGCCGGTTCGATTTCAGCTCAAGTTTTTGATTACGTATCTTATGACGACGAGCCTGTGCAGTGCAGTCTGGTACAGTACTGGGCCGAGTAGGACTGACATTGTGAGCCCGAAGTGACTGAACACGTAAGTACTAGAAAGTACTCGGTTCGACATTTTTGGAACATTTCGAACAAGTATTAGCGCCAAATAGTGAATAAGAGGTAGAGGCTTACTGAAATGAAAACAAAAATTTGAAAGATACGGTTCTAGCGGGTCCGTTCGTTTGCCCATTTTCCAGGTCCAAGTTAACGAGCCACTCTCTTGTCATGCGCCTCAGATTGACACTCGTCTTCATGCAGCGGTCGCTTTGGCCAATTTGTCTATTTTTGGGGGCTCTGAAATTCGTCAAACCATGGTCAGAAAACAAGTTCCAGCTTGGCTCTTTATTCTCCTCACCAATGATGATATTCGAGTCAAATACTACGCCAGCTTGTGCCTGTGCATGATGGCATCGCATAAGGAGCTGGAGCGCGATGTACAGAATTCGGGCACCCTTACCTTGGTCACCGTCTTTTTGAAAACTTGCAGACCCGAAAGCTTGGCTAAAGCCGATTCCAAATACAGGTTCGTGTGAAGCTTAGCTTTTTCGCCATGCCATCCGCTCACCGTTTTCTTGTTGCAGGTCTGGTCGCAGTGTCCACTGGCTCTCGGCATTGTCTCCTCTTCTCTTGTCTACCATACCCGAAGTATTGGGTTTGGCTACTTTCCAATTCGCTATGGAGGCATATCTGCGCCGTGGAAGCGCAAAAATTGATGTAAGTTTTGAGTGAAGATTCAATTGCATCACGCTTGCCCGTTCCTAAATGTTCTCATCCGGTTTTGTGACCATGTCGCCAAACCGATTTTCGTAAACGACTTTTTACGAAACGTTCCAGGTGTTATTCCAGGTATTCGAAGAATTGCGTCTGATTCCGCGAATCCAAGAAATCGCTTCGGTCCCTGGCTACGACTTGGCCAGCAAGTTCGCGACCAAAATCTTGACCATGATCGGCGAACACGTCCCGTACAAGCTGAGTCAAGCTGCCCCCATGTGGTCTGTGAAGGATGTGCAGTATTGGGTCAGAAAGGTAGGTGGCTATTCCGACGGAGTGCTGTGCCAGTGAGTCAGTCCTTTTTGTTCAGATCGGGTTCTTCGAATACGCGGACAACTTTGGCAAACACCGGGTGGATGGCGATTTGCTACTTCAAACTAAGGATGAGCACTTGAAGATCGAAATTGGAATGAAGTCGGCTTACGAACGCATGCGTTTCATGCGTGAACTCAACAGTTTGAAAGTAAGGCGGCAAGGAATATAACCCGTGGCCTTAGATATGGGTTACTGTAACCGCCCGGAAAACAGAGCCCTTTCCAAAATGTTATGACCACCCGCCAGTGTCTCCAGTGAAAATATGCCCGTCCTATTGACGTAAATTCGCGCGCAGGAATAGATGAATTATCAAAAGCAGCCCTCTCGGTAAAAATGGCACATTAGGCACCAGAGGGGGGCTGCGAGGATACGGCTTGTTGGTCGGTTTACAGTAGAACCTAATGATCATTGTGGGTCTTGCCGTTATACACACACACGGACCTAGCCGAGCATGACTTGTGCATTGTGTGCTGTATTACCGGTGGACGGAAAGAGAAGCCAAGTGGCATGTTGATCCCCGCCGGAAGTAGGTAAGAAATTATGGGAAGCTGGGTGCGTTCTGGGCATGACTTTATTCTAATTGTATACTTGCTCCGCTTGTTTAAACGTCATGCGCCTTCTTCGTCATTTGCGCATTCGATCACGCGGGTCCCCAAGGGCTGCGGCAGGGCCTAAGAGGACAAGGCAGCATCTAAGGACGATCACGTGATAGCAGAGGGGCACGGTTCAATTTATTGCAGCCAATCAGTAAAGAACAAGTACATTTTAGCGCTCATGTGACTACAGCGCCGTTGATCGTACCCGCTTGGATTCGTGGCTCATGCGTCTCGATTCCGAGTTTTCTATCTACACATATCAAATGTTGCTGAATGGCGTTGATCGCAGCGCATTGATCCATCTGGATGATCATATGTTGCGTGACGTGTGCGGCATCGAGAACAGTGTGCATCGCTTGAAGCTGATGTACGCCATCAAAGGTAAGTCGGCATGTGCTCATAAACATTCGATTGATAGAACCTTTTTCTGTGTGGTTCAGAAGTGAAGCACGTGGAAGAATTGGACTTGGCTCTTCTGCGTAAGCAAGTCGATATTTTTATTTGCTATCGTCGTTCGACCGGAAGTCAATTGGCCAGCTTGCTGAAAGTCCACTTGCAGCTGCGTGGGTTCAAGGTAAGAGATAATCACCTTATCTTCTGCTGGTTGAAACCCAGCTTCCATTTCAGGTCTTCATCGACGTGGATCGATTGTACGCTGGCCAGTTCGATAAATCTCTGTTGATGAACATTCGAGCTGCGAAACACTTCATTCTGGTTTTGACTCCTCGCGCTCTTGACCCATGCGTCGGAGACGATGAGTGCAAGGATTGGGTTCATCTTGAGGTGCAATGCCCTTTTTAATTGTAATCTGCATAATTTTGGACCTCAACTTCACCTTTTCCAGATCCAAACGGCGTTGAACGCCAATGCTAACATTGTACCCGTTCAAGAGAAAGGCTTCGAATGGCCGCCCACTCACGAACTACCAGCCGACATCCAACGCATCGGTAAAAGTGTTTTATCCTTTTCGGAATAGCCTGTACAATACTTATCGTATTTTCAGCTGGTTACAATTGCATCCAGTGGGTTCACGAGTATCAAGAGGCGTGCGTTGATAAACTTCACAGGTCCATCCTTCATTTTGAAGAAGCTCCCATCTTGGCTAATTCACACACTTCAATGTTTAGATTTTTAAGCGGTCAAGCCAGTTTGGACCCAGCCGCTGTCACTCCGCCAGCCGCGACCTAAAGCCAACATGGAGGGATCCGGTTCAAGACGGATGTTCCTTGATATTGTTTGTGTGCATATGTCCTCTTTAGCTGACTGTCTTGTTCGTGCTCCTCAGTACCAGGGTCCTCAAGCCAATCCAGCGTATTTTTTGTGTCTACAACTTGGAAATCAATTGGTAGTCTCTGGCCAGGAGTCAGCGTACTGTGTCGTTTCTGTGTTATCTAAACGTATTGCATTATATTTGGCCCCCTTGTGATACATGTTATTTTGCACTGGTAAAGCTAGGGTTACTTTGAACGATAATGCATAGACTGAGGCAATAAGATGCTTTCAAATTTTGGTTGAGCTCGTCAAAGATTTATGGAATCGTGTCAAGTCGACTATTACTATTAATGAATTGGAAACAATTTCTAACGGTCACAAGATACTCCTAGTCTCGACTTTAAGGCTTCTGCTATCATGATTCATCGAGGTTGAGCACCAGATGAGACAATGTTTGTGGGTGGCAGCTGAGATGTCTCACAGATAATGCTTCAAGTGGAGGACCAATAAACTTGTAAGCTCCGGCAACAGCATTGGCTCGCTCCATTCATTTCGCGATATGCCTCTTTTACGAAACGTCACCCTTCAGCAGACAGGTCGGAGACTGTGAGCGTAGAAGCAAGAACTTTCTCGAAGCAGGGTATCTCGCGAATTGGTCTGTACAACAGTCTTGCCAAGTCTAATGATACCCTGCTATTTTCAGTCCTAACAGTGCGACTCGACGGGATGTCGGTGTTTCTCTGCTCCAACGGATGTTCGACTTTGGTAAACACGTTGCCGTCGGACAGGAAAGGTCGAAGGAGAAGCTCTGAAGCTTCCAAGCTTCTTCTTCGACCTCCATGTCTTCTGAGCCTGATCGGAAAACGAAACGCACAGTATATCTGTGCCACTCGCACGGTTGATTCGCAGTCGTCTTCTGAAACACACATCACGTAGCCAAACGACCCGCGTGTTATCCCAATCATCCAGCCGACGAGCAGAGGTAATGAAAGGCTGCTGGTCACTCATCCTTGAGCCACCTAGTCAAAAGGTTGCAGTGCACTAAATATTCAGTCGAATCCAAGCAGCAAGGCGTGTGTTTTGTCTTTATCGGTTTATTGGCACGTGCGAACTAAAACTAGCTCATTTGTTGTGTACATGGCAAAAACATCACCACTGCCCAATATAGATCAGACTAACCTGCTGTAAAATTGAGACTGTGCCAATGCACGTCAAGACGTCGATTAATACGTGAAGAATGTTCGATAAGTGGGCGAAATCATGGACCATCTTATAGCTGAGGCTCTCATCGCCAAACGAGGTAGCCGAGCAAATTAACGACAGGAAGCTGGATAATTTTACACCCTGGCTGGTTCGCCCAGCACGAGTTTGCTAACACGATCTTCCATCCTGTGAACCTGGCACAACATCGAATTACGAACCTCCGATGGAACCTTCTAGCACGAGTTGGTTCACCACGCCTATCCCTTCCTGCCTAACGCACGCTTCGATGACGACGCAGTCATTTGCGAACGCTCGGCAGAGACCATATCGTTTATACTCAAGCTCAAGCCCTCTGTTCGCTCGGTCAACACAAACCCTCATCGAGAAAGGACAGCGAGAGTACGCTTTGAATCCCATCAGCTATGTCGGACCATAAACGACCCATCTTATTGAACCAAGCGGCCAAAATCGTCCGACGACGCCGCACCGCTGATGAAGCCGGATTGACTGTGACCAGTTTCGACAGCGGATCTCCGGTACGATTTCCCAAAATCTTACGACGCGATGCGGACGGTCGAAACAGACGACTGGCGGAGGTAAAGGAAATTGAACCAGCGCCCGTGACCACGCCGACAAAACGCGCCCACCGACCTCTCAAATACCAATCGAGTACGCGTATTGGTCTCGGTAACGCAGTCAACGACACGAACTTGGCCAGCGACTGGCCCATGAGTGGCAAGGAGAAAGCCCATCCGAGTCATGTCATACGTCGAGTGGACGATGCCAACGGCATGAACGTGGCGTTCCCATTGGTCTACGATATCAGCCAGTCCATGGCAAATATGGACAGCGATCAGGTATGTAACATTTTGGCACCAATCTAACACTCGGAACCTAGAGCTGTCCTCTTTCAGACGATGGACGGGGATGATGTGGATGAATTCATGGACGATACCGAGTCGTGTCAAATCCCGACTGGAGGCAACCAATTCGATTTCAATTCCGTGCTCAACCAACTACGAAATTATCGACAAGACGTCAATGGAGCCTCGAGTCGCAGTAGATCCATAGTACGCTTCTATGTAATGGCTCTTTGCAGCATGATCGTCTTGAATCCCTACCCTCGATCTGTCGGAATCTCACCTTGGGGAGGGTGCCTAAAGGGGGCGTCTTATGCACGTAACAGTGTGTCGGGTTGGATTCGGCGAGCACGCCTGCACTCTCCTAAACCCGTCGGGTTGATGCTTCAAACTCCGACGGCAAGGAAGCCTGTTTTTGAAAGCATCCAGCCTATTCCGATCAGCACCTGCTGTCTGTTTCAGGACACCAATGCCATCCGCGCAGCCATCACAGCTTTTTCAAACTTGACCGTATCACAGCGCAGTAAGTCGAATGCGTGCGGCAAAAACAAGAAGCCTGTCTATCTGCTGATCATCTTCGCATCATTTGACTCGGATCATCAGCTTAAATGCGACGCATACATCACCTGCGTGAATCGTATTCCGACCGGTCGAAGCCAACAAAGACTGGGACTCAATTGGATCATGTCACGGTTGATAGAAATGTTGGAACAGCAGCAGGCGGCCAGTGGAAGGTAAGCCGCCCTTGGCTCACTCGACTGTGACACCCGACCACCACTCCCTCCTTACAGGTTCAACGGCAACCAAAAGTGGATGTTGGCCTGTTGCCTGGTCGAAGCACTGGCCCAGAACCCTCGTTTCGTAACCGTCAATGCCTACTGGCGCAATGGTGGCGAGGGTCTCGAGGTGGAGTTGGCTCGTTCACCGTCATCCCACCACCCTAACCCACACCTCTCACTACAGGTACCAGCTCTCGAAATGATCCGTCATATCTCCGGTCAAGTCAGTCTGAAGAATGGTCCCCACGACGGCATGTCCGGCGCCGATTTGGCCACTCTGGCCGCCACCTTAGCCACTCCATTGATGCCTCAACGCATGGCGACCAGCCTCGATCAGAGAACCATGGTACATGCTCTTGTCACCCGCCTCCCCACGTACACGAACCTTACATTTTCAGCTCGAATTCGGCAACGGATGTCGTGCGTCCATTTCTAACGATCGTGTGTACGAGAACCTGGCAATGATGGCAATGATGTCCCGTGCCGCTTGCTGGCTCATCGAAGAATTCAACCGGCTGCAGCAGCTGACTGCCCCGACATCCAATAAGCATAGTCTATTATGAGGGCGCTTTGCTCATCAGAACGGCACATAGTAGCCGCTTAACGCCTGCTGTATATACGAGTACGAGTAACCCTACTATTTGTCCGCGCTGTTAGCGCCTTGCTGCCTGTTCATCCTTTCATTATTTTGGGCTAGTAAAGGCAGCGTCGTGATCACGTCCATCCATCCTCTCTCAAACCCCTCTCGCGTGTATTAGAACGCACAAACCGCAAGTGAAAGTTATTGCTAAGCTTCAAGAAAACTTGCTAAACAATGCCACCACTCGCAAACAACAAACTGGGTTCTCACAGACAGGAATATCCCACGTGAAAGAAGCATTGGCAAAAACACTCAACCTCTTTCTCTGATCACGAGCAGACCAAAACATAAATCAAAAAAACGTTGCGCGGTTAATTTAGCTTTCTTAACAAATTTTAACAAACCTCAATCTCAAACCGTTCCGTATCTACTCCCGATGATACAAAAAAACGAACCCGGCAAAGGTCACAAAAAATCATTGTAATAGAGCATTTGTAGACAAAAAACCGAAGAAGCCAAGAGACGGCGCGGTTTTCAACAAATATGCGCAGACCGTGCACACCAAACAGCCACTTCATCAACCGCCAAAGTGCCCCTTATAAATACATAAACCTACGGTAACCTATTCGTGTCGAGTGAGCATAAATATTTTTTGATAAGGCACACGCGGCAACCAAAACGCTCAGACACGTAAATTGGCTCAAATAACGCAGTCCAAATCGAAACCCAAAATGAACAATTCAAAATATGAAAATCATAATCAACCTTTCCAAATCACCGCTTTAGCTCACACTTCAGTGCTTTGAAAAAGATAACTTCAACAATTAATTCGCCCACGACATCATAAAAGCATAATTCGCTACCTGATTGAACCCACCCCAACTTTTGTCTTTCCCCTTCTCACCTGTTTCTAAGCGCGTCTCGTTGTGCCCCAAGCAGTGCCTCCCATGCCCGAATATTGTCCTCCACCTACGGCTCCTCCTTCTCCCAAGCCCATGGACGGGAATTCTTGCATGTTTCCAACGTCAGGCACTTCCTGCAGGCCGTTCAAGCCCCCAATGTTGTTTTGAATGCCCCCGCGATGCTGCCACGGTGCGTTCACAAATTCTACAGCTTCGTTGCCAGCAGCGGCTCCATTCCCTTCCGTCAAACGTTTCGGATCACGGTAGGCGTGACGATCGATAGCATCCTGAAAAACATGCAAGAACGTGCGCAAAGGCCGCGTTAATGAGGACGAATATAGAATAATGTCCCGAGAGAAAACTGCTGATAACACGGGCCCCTCGCTGTCCCACGTCACTCTTCTTCCCCTGGAAGGTAAGTCTTACCACCAGGAGCTAATGAGCACGTATTGATTGCCTCACCTGCAGATACTCCTCCTCTCTGTTCCGCAAGTAGTCGATACAGTCGTACACAGCGTCTTCGTTGCGTCCAGACACAATGACCAAATTCGGATCGGGATCAGCATGGCGAGGAAAACGGATTTCCACTTTGTAGTCATCCATGACCTGAAACAAATCGATCCATCCGTATAAGACTCCAATCAACACAAAGCTGACCCGTCCAATAGACCATACCTTGCGTATATTCTTTCCTTTTTGCCCAATCAAGCGACTATGAATGCGACAATCCAGAGTGATTTCTTGCGTGAACAGCGACGTATAGTCGCCAATCATCCGTTGAATTTCTTCCTTGCATTCGTTAGCTTTATCCTCAAAGCCTAAAAAAAGAACACAGCTCCAAACCAGGTAAAAACTACGCAGATAAAAAAATTACTAACCAGTGATAACGATTTCATCCGATTTCTCGTCATTCGGTGCCGGAATTGAAATCTGCACGTCATACTTCTCACGCAGACGGTTGATGTCTCGTCCTTTTGGTCCGATCAATTTCGGATGGTATTCAGGCGGCACTTGCACCGACACTTTGAAACTTTTCAATTGCTGAAATACAGCACAACATATGCCCGCATCAAGCAATACTGACAAACATGACTGACCCTTTGTTTCTCCTGTTCTTCAAACTGCTCGATCTTTTGCATAATAGCAGCCACCGCCTCCTTCACATTGACCGGTGAGCCGCTGATTACGATCTCATCCGAATGAAGGTCTTGAGCGGGGATGTTGATGTTGACGCTGTGGTCTTCCATCAGTCTACGAATTCCAGAGCCACCTTTGCCAATCAAATTTCGATGGAAATCGAAAGGCACATTGATCGCTTCGTTGATAGGCACTTCGGCCTGGAAGCAAAGTGGTGACAGTAAGTACAATCCGAATAGAATTGTTCACCAAAGCCTTACCAAGAGCATTTCTTTAGCTTTCTCGCAATTCTCGATACGCCCAGTAACTTGCACAAAATCAGACGAATGTGATTCTGGTGTTGTTCCTTCCATGTGATCGTCCGTTCCGTTGCCGCCATTCAGTGATGTTGAAATCGGGGATGCTTGATGCTCTGGTGACTGTTGATTCTGTTGACTGCGTTCAGGGAACTTGATTTGTACATTGCAAGCGTGGCTGATTTCTTGAATCTTAGATCCTTTCCCAGCCAACAAGAGACGATGGTGACGTTGCGGAATTGGTACTGAAATCGTCACTTGGGCTTCCTGCAATTAAGTAAGGAATGAGTTCAACAAAATTCCGCGTGTAACTGAATGAAAATACTTACCAAATCGTCGACAATCTCCAATATACGTTTCTTAGCGGCCTCCACGCACTCTTTGGCGCCCTTCAGCGACACACGGCTCGAGCCACTGTTAACTTTAGGGAAGGAAATGGAGACGCCTCCAAACTGATCTTGAATTTCGCGCAACACTTGTGCTCCGCGGAAAACGAAGTGGCGATGATGTTTCGGATCGACATCCATTGCGATCTCAACACTCAGGTTCTGTGAAACAAATCAAGTTCTAAAACCCGAAAAAACTCACGATCAGTAAAAACCATCGACTCACCAACTCTTTAATAACATCTTCAATCTGCGTTTTAGCCTTGCCCACATCTTCCTTCTTCCCGACCAAATGGATTGTTTCTTGATCGTGATCGGTTGGACGAGGGAACATAATGCGAACATCTGGGTTCGCTTCACGGATCTAAAAACTCAGCTCTGTCTATCTACGTAGTCACCCAGCACTAGACCAAATTCTTACCTTCTTGATTTTATTGCCACCGCGTCCGATCAAGAAACGGAACAATTCCGGTTTTGCCTTCACTTCGGCGCTGAAACTAGCCAATTCCTTGTCCTTAGCCAAATCCGTCAATAATTTTTTCGCCTTCTCAACTCCATCTTTTGGTCCCCGGATGGTTATTTTATCAGTGGCCGATTTCTCCGGAGGGAATTTGATTTGGACGTTTCCGCAATCATCTGATATCGATTGAATCAACCGACCTCCGCCACCGATTAGGCTGCTGTGGATCTTGTGGGGAATGGTAACTTCAATCGATACCACTGACGCCTGCAAGAACATAAAGGAGGGCTAATAATATTTCTAAATTTCTCCCAAACCTTTATTTACCAGTTCCTCTTGCAATTTGTGAATCATAGCTCTTGCTTTCTCAACGTTTGCTTTCTTTCCAGTAATCGTGATCACGTCCGTAGCCGCACCCTCAGCTGGAAGATCGATCTTAGTGTCCGTTTCCTCGCGGATCTGCAAATAATTCACATTATTCCCATGCCCCTGCCCCCAGAATAGCCGTAAAAAGAACCATACCTTCTTAATATTCGCTCCTCCTTTCCCGATGATGTGCTTGTGAAAATCTTTGAACACTGGCACTTCGGCTTGAAAATTGTTCTCCAGCTAAAAAACTCTTACTTAGGAAAACGCACATCAGAACCATATTTGACGAATTACCAGTTCTTTTACGATCG
The DNA here is from genome assembly GCA_030248295.1 of Mesodorylaimus sp. YZB2_4. Lineage (NCBI taxonomy): Eukaryota > Metazoa > Nematoda > Enoplea > Dorylaimida > Dorylaimidae > Mesodorylaimus > Mesodorylaimus sp. YZB2_4. The sequence continues at coordinate 171,010 of JASANH010001516.1, read as the reverse complement.
TCTGCAAGTGCTTGTAACATTTGTCAACTTCGTCCTTCGGTCCGCGCAACGTCACAATATCCGATTTACGTCCAGGTTCCGGGAAATGGATTTGAACCTGAACAAACGCACCGTTACTATTGGACGCAATCAAAGACTGGAGCCCTGCGCAGGAAGTGAACACACACTTTTGGGATTAATGGTCAAGTGTAACAAGAATAATCCCTCACTGACAACAGCTGTAAGAGTTTGAGCAGGACATATCACAGGTCGCCTTCGAAACGTCCTTTTTGCTATTCCTAATTCTGAACCTGTTCCTATCAAATCCAAATTTTCCCCTAGTGCACGACATATTCGTACTCACCCCAGGATATTTCTGGCGTATGTCCCGTACAGCTTCTCCTTTCGCGCCAATCAGGGAACGATGAAAACGATTCTCGATTATGATATCACGCGATTTCTCGTTTTCCTAAACGCAAAGTCGTTAATAACTTGTTAGAGAACTTTTTTTCAAAATCAACTCACCATGCGTTTAGCGATCTCCATAATTTCTTCCTTAGCTTTTATCACGCCCTCCTTTCGACCCTCCAAACGAATTTCATCCGAATGGCTATCATCTGGTGGGATCGTGACGAAGACGCCAGTTTCACTTTTTATGCGCGAAACTAAAACCAAGAGCTCCCATTAGGGCCCCTTCCTCAACCCGTACTAACCAACTTACTGTTTGCTCCGTTTTTTCCAATAATGTGGCGATGGAATGTCGGATTCACACGAAGAATTTCCGAAGCCATTTCCGCCTGTTTCTGTTGAACAATAACCGACAAGGCCTCTTTCACGCGTTTGACTTCCTCCGGCGAGCCTTGCACAAAAATAGTGTCATCTGGTTCGAAAGTGATTTGAACCTAAAAAAACAAAGCGCGTTTTGCATGTTCAAAACCATTTCACGCTATTTTACAATACCTTTTGTGGCTCCGGGATCAGCTCACGCACATTCGAGCCTTTCGTTCCAATCACGAATTTGTGCAACCAAGTCGGGCACGGAATTTCGGCCGTAATGACGCTGCTAGCCTAAAACCGTAATCACGATTAATCCTAATAAAAATTAATTCCTTATCAAACACTCACTTTAGCATACACGATGGCCAATGCGTGACCAAGTTTATCCGGTTCGCCTCGCAAAGTGATCGTATCTGATTCGGCTTCTTCCGGCGGCACTTCCACGCTGACGCCAGTCTCTCGCAGAATATCCGCCAGGCCGCTGCGCTGCGGGCCAACGACGAAACGATGTTGACTGCGCGCCACTTGAATGCTGACAGTTTGAGTATTGCGTTGCTGAAAAACTCAATCGGATGGAGTGAGACTGGGTTGTAAACATGCAATTATTAGACTAACTTTATCCTCGAAAATTTGCTTGATATACGCAGCTGCTTTGTGTACGCCATCCTTTTCTCCTGTGACTACGATCATCTCACTGCTGGCCGATGGTGGTGGGATGTTAACGCGGGCGCCTGTTTCTGCTTGAATGCGATCAATCGTCTCGTTGTAGGGTCCTTTTATCCACGGATAATAAACTTTCGGAATCACCAAATGCTCTTGAGCCATTTTTGACTAAGAAAATTTTAATTTTAGCACGCCCTAGCCTTCGATAGGCCAAACCAATCCCGAATACACAAATTGCGATCATAACGCACCTGCTCGTCCGAAATCAATTGAATTTGATGCACAGCTTTCTCGATGCCTTCGCGCGGTCCAATTATCTTGATTACATCCGATGGGTTATCGCGGTTTGGAATCATAATGCGGCAATCCGTGTCCTTTTCCAGTTGCTGTAAACGTTTCCCTTCTTTTCCTGAAAAATGTTAGCACTTGTATAAACACATACAGCAGCCACACACACACACACACACAACTCACCAATCAAAACGCGATGGTGATCCTTGGGTATGCGAACTTCTCTGCGCGCCTGGGTTTGCAATTGTTGGACGATCAACTTTCGAGCTTCTTCCACATTGTGCCGTTTGCCAGTGACAACGACAGTCAAACTCTGATCTTTGTTTTGGCAAAGTTCAATCGTCGTACCTAGAAGTACAAAATCATTCTAAACGTGAGAGCATCCTAAACCTTCCGACTTTCATCTTCAGAGTATAAAGTGCAAATCAGCTTTCAAAATCCAGTCTTTGCAGTCTTAACGAATCCTGGCCTGACAGACTTACCAGTTTTTTGCATAATTTCATTGCAGTCTTGTTGCTCCTGACTCTTATCGCCGAATTGATGTTCCTGGCCTTCGCGATAACGACGTTCTTCAGCCGGCAAGTGGAATATCTGCGCATTAAAAAGAACAATTTTAAAAATGCACTAAAGATAAAAAAGAAAAGAACCATCGCGTTCTACAAACCTGGGTAACGTCACTTCGTTTGACGGGCTGCATGACCGCCGGCGCTTTTGCGCCCGCCCATCCACCAGATCCGACTGCCGCGGCCGCGTGCGCTTGAATTCCGGAAGGATCTTGACCCGGTGGCAAAGTCGGAAAATCATCTTCGTAATTCAAGACGATCTTCTTTTGAGAACTGTCCAAGTGTTGTCCTTGTAGCTGCTGCGAATCCAAATGAAGCTGTTGAATAGCTTGCTGCTGCAACTGCTGTTGTTGTCGCGCCTGCTCCTGAGCCAATTTATGGGCCGTATGCTCGGCACCCGGAGCAACGGCGAACGTGACGTTTGCACCAATCGGGATCGCCGACGAATCCATGAGTGGTTGCTGCTGCTGTACGATCACTGGATGCTGCTGTGGTCCAAATACGGTGGGAGGCAGATCCGGCGAACTGTAAATCAGACTGACGTCCGGATTCATAGGCCAATAAAATAAGCGGTCCGAGGTCTGAACGAACAGGGTCCAACAGGAAATCTGAAAAAACTCTGCATAAAATACTTGGCCATAGCGTTCGTCGATGAATTGTTCTCTTAGCTAACACACCACAAGCTACAACATAAAACACAGACAGCTAGCTAACGGTCATAGAGACTAGCTCTAATCGATAGATCGGCACATTCACGCTCCCGTCGAAGACTGGTCGGACTCTGAGACATGGCCAAAGCAAACTCGCCCATCGCACCGTCTGTCTCAGCAGAAATAATAAACAAACCATTCCGCGGACAAAACAACCAGTCGAAATGCGCAAACACGCCAGTGTGACTGGACAGAACGATTACCACGGCCAGCAGATATCCGACATATGATCATTATACGAGGGCGATTTATTTCCACCACAACAATAGGCAGAAATCGTACATGTGCGGAAAAGAACTTTGTCGTTTTCGTCAACCTACAGCGAAGACGACCAGACAGGCACTCGATCGAATAAGTGGTATCAGTGATGGCGTAAAACGTCAGTACGAGGAGGGCACGACCCCCGCCCAAAGCTCATCGCACGATAAGACTGGTAGTGGAATAGTCAAAAGTCTATCCTCATATGTAACCGCTTTCACTTGGTATGAAATGAATAGATGCCATGAAAACGGCGGAAAAGGACAACCAGACAGAAGCGCCACGTCGGCATTGAACGTCGTCGGTACAAACGGGTAGGTAACGTTGGCCAACGAATGATGGCGACGTTGGTCGGTATCGCCGTCGCCATCTCCTACACTCTGAACAAACCGGCTTTTAGGCCCAATATACACAGACACTACCAAAGTGTAGGCAGGTAAGGCGATGGAAGCGAACGAGTAGGAGATGCGTTGCCGTCGTTTTGTCATCGCCCCTGTGCGGTATGCGAGCATGAAACGTCGACCCCGCATGCCTCCAAGCATAGCATCAAACCATGGCACCGCATAGTACACCTGTCAAACGATCAACAAACCGAAGAAAACGACGAAAGACCTACCCAACTTGGAATTTCATAACTACAACCCGAAAAAAATGAACCAAAAATTGCCGCATTTTACGCCCACAAGGAATAAAGTTGAGAGACACAGCTGTTCGCCCACCAGTCAACTTGAACGAGCGGATATGCAAACGGAAATTTTCACACGGCGGATACGGTAACATCACACAATCGCCGAGTAGAAGGACGAGTGCCCCTTCGAGCATTCTCTAAACGAGCGTGTCTGAAATCCCACGAAACACCATGCAACATTTTCCCCACACAAAACAGTATTGCCTAAACTTGTGTTGCCAAGTCATTCGTCGTAGGAGAAGAAAGACCTATAATGTGTTTAGACTAGATTTATGGCTCTTTCAATAACAGCAGCTGTCGCGAAGTATTACGTAGGTACCCAATACGGCGTTCCTTATCCTCAAGGATACTGCTAACTAACACCGAAGAAAGTTTGATGCGCAACGACGGACGTCATGGCTGTCAGAAATTTAACAGGCACCCTGATAACCATCTACCTCCTCTTATGATAAGGCCAACGTGTGGTTCTGCCACGAAGCAACTATCTGCTCTAGAGTGCGCGCCTCGCACTCAAATTTTATATGCTAAGCAGAAATATTCAGACCAAGGTTCCCTGCCGTACGTATAATCAAACACGTGCTTTTGGCTTGAAGAGAAATTGGGTGGCTCTTGTTGGCGAAATGTTGAGGCGTCCCAGCAGCAACAACAGACTTTGTTTGGCAGATCGCGATTACTTTTACAATAACGAATACAAACTGACAGACACGTAGTCACAGGAAAAGCCCGCAAAATTACGCGATTACAGTACCTACATTCCGTTTCATTACTACCCTAGAGCTAGTGCGTCCTTTTTATCCTCCTAATCTATCCAACCACGCTTTCCGTACCAAAACAGGTCTATCCATAGACATAGGCCCAAATCCAGTCCAGTCTAGACTGACAATAAGAGGCTTACTTACAGCGGAATCTTGGGTGTTTCTTCGCCTTTACGCGACCATACTTCAAACCGATCAAACATGTACTGGTCTTTATAGCGGAAAAATGGAAGTCGCAACGACCAAACTTTTCCGACCAAAATTCACTCGACCTGTTGATGACTCAAAGTCAAACAAATTTTCCAAATTTTTCCGATCAAAATACCGTATGCGCGCACTGGGTAGGTCGCGTGTATTTGACCTTCAGGTAAATTCTAATACTAAAAAACGCGCGGAATTTAAATTTTAAATAATGGCGTGTTCACCCACTAAACTCCTGTCAGGCAAAAAGTCAGCAACAAATTCTCAAGTGAGTCGATTTAGTGATGTGACCACTTCGCACACCATTAGGACCTTACCTAGTAAAGCGTTGAGATCGACTCGGGATGGGTCAAGCTGACCAATATGGCGGCATCGTTGGTGCAGCGGTTCGGTGTATGTCTATGAAAAATTTTGATCAAAAGAGAATTCGAATCTGTCCGCAGTGATTACTGGCAGCGTGGCGTGCGGTGGTGCGTGTGATCGGCTTGCTTCGACGTGGAAATGGCCTCGCCAGAAGGGGCATCCGAAAGTGGGCGACGTGCTGGAAGAGTTTTGGGAGGTGGTCAAGAAACTCGGCCAAGGGGCATTCTACGCAGTGAATGACAAGCGGAACCGCGAAGCACATCTTCTTGTACATGACCATGGTCGGATGGAGAAGCCACAGAGACTTTGCTTGAAAGCGTCAGCGGCCGATTTTCGTTGCGGACTGTTTTGCACGCCTGCAAGGAGACGCGCTGCACGAGTGGGTGAGTGCCATGTGTTTCTTCGTGTACAATGACTCCCTCCGCTCGCTTGCATATACCTGCACCGCGACGTGAAGCCGCAGAACTTTGCGATCGGTCGGCCACCAGATACGAGGCGTGTGTACGCTGGATCTGGGAATGGTTCGGGAATGGCAAAGCGCCAAAGGGACGCCGATCCTCTTCCGCGAGAAGTGGCTCCGTTTCGTGGCAACCTCAAGTACGCATCGGTGACCGCGTTGAAGCAACAAGAGCAGGATCAATGCGACGATACGGTCAAATTGACCTAGTAGCAACCTGGACAATAGCAACTGTTTGCCCCGCACCAATTTTATCACCTGTGGTTTTTACAGTTGCATCCTGCAGGAGTGCAAACCTGATCACAGCCACCGGATAGCAGCAAATTCTGTCAGTTTGAAACAGTCCATTCTGCATTTGACGCTAAAGGAGCGACTATCAGATTATCAGAAGATCAAATTTGGAAGCACTTTTTTTGCGTAGAGCTTATTTGCTCAGCATATCCTCTTCCTATTTTTTGCTTTAGTCATGTCCTCAGTTGGAAAGAAACAGGAAAAGAAAAAGCTGCTTTGACAAAGCGTACACAGAGAAAGATCCCTGACCTATTTGAGGGAAGAATGGCACTGCACATGTACAGTAGTTTTGGTATATTGCCAACCGAGTGTCGTAAATGCGAGGTTGACATAAACACTACGTGAAAAGCTTGTTCCTGTGGTTGTGCTGATGCAATGCGATGGTTTTTTCCAACTTCGGATAACAGCTACCTTTGTGAACAAGAACTTTTTTGGAGGTCCCGAGCGGTTGCTATTAAGCGAGTTCGACTGTATTTGAGCCAGACAAATTCAATGCACCTTGTTCCAAGGGATAAAGTACGAGACCAAGGCACACACAGTATTGCAAACGATAAGTAGTCGATCTTTTTAGACTAATTTCACTGCTGTCACATCGGCTTCATATTCCTATCTGCAATAACTGGAGCGGTGCCAATTCATGGCCAGCTAGTCACCCTTGTCTCATTGTAGACAGACTGTGCCTTTGCAGTGCTCACCAAATGAGATCTATCTATGGTGAGGCCAGCTTCTGTTTGCATAGACCATGTTTTCCGCAAGCTTTAACGGGCAAATCCTTCAAAGGAATTTGCTGAACGTGACGCTCGCCCGATCATGACATTACTCGTTCTGACTGAGCGCATTCCAAGCAGGATTCATGCAGTCAGGGTGTATAGCCATTCTAGCATGTGTAAATATGCAAGTTGGCAGAAGCGGCTGGCTATTGCTATTGCTATTTTACTTCTTATCCAAACATATGACTGTGCACTCAACGGATAAGCGCCATCTCAACACAACACAAAGCAGATAAAGTCAAATAAAACTACTGTAATCTTTTTGATGGCGTCACGAAAGCCAGTCAGAGGCAACGAGCAAACATCATGCGACCATCATTCCACATCTGAATGCACTAGTAATTAAAAAACTTAGCTTCTAACAGTTGCTTCTGACTTTGCTTCTGACAATGAGTCTGCACCGTGGCGTATTTTTACAATGTGATTCGAGTCCGTAAGTGACGAGTTTCACCTGATCTGAGGACACAGGCAATGTTTGAGATAAGACTACTCTAGGTCCTGCGCGCGAGAAAGCACGGCCACGGCGAAATCGTCACTCACCCACTTATCACTGATTGTGAGTGAGACTGATAGTGCTTGTTGGTCAGCCACGACGGGGGGGGGGGGGGGGGGAGGTGGCCAATGAAGTCATATTGGAGTTCACTGAACTTGCTTTATGCCAGTGGGATGGCGCCGTGAAATTCTGATTGCGGGTCTCAGGTAACTGCTGATAAAATCAAACTTTAGAACTGAACTTTCCTGTCCCGTTTGTCGAGTCCTCTGCAGAAAAGCGGCTGTCCCGCCATTACTTTTCATCCATCACCATCAATTTTCAGCCTTTTGCTCGTCCACATGATTTATCACTCGTTAGGATTACCATTTTGTGGCTGTCTATGCTCAATATCTGATCTTCTTAACACAGAGTTTTTTCCAGCTATACATACCTGATGTTGAGGGGCCATCCGATGTGCGAGATGAGGGGTACGATGGACAATGTAGACTGATGACTAATAAGTTACACGTAATCGTCGAGTATGATGACACACACCATTGTTGCCCAGTCCCTCATCCTTCTATCGCACTCATCGCGTACACTTTCGTTCGTGCGATTGTCCCTTTCCATTTGAATCGAACGGCTGTAAGTGGAAAATGTTGTGTGATCCACCCAACAAGAAGAGTAGGTGCAAACATTAGTTCAATCAACAAGTAAAATAGCGTTGGAATTTGAATTTTTTTAGATGTTCCCTCTATTCAACATTCGATGTTCCATCCAACTTCGCTTTTACCTGTCACCCGCCTGGTGATGGCATAAATCATGATTGCACTCATTGTTAGGCCTAAGCAGCGAGAAACTTCTTGCTTCAGGCGAAACTGTGATCGCTGACGGCGCTTGGTGTCACTTATGATCCGAAGACAGCATGCGCAAAAACTCCAGAGACGCCTCCGAAATCTGGTTACGTAAGGATCACAATAGTCTCACGTGAATCATTTGGATTTGGGGAAGGGGGCGGTTGAAGTTATTTATTCGAGTTGTTTCTGCCCTCTTGTCATTCGCAATTTGCACTCGACATTTTTGCTTGAAAAGAGACAAACTCGTGTTCAGGTCGTTTGCCTTGTGCGGCGGACGGCTCGAGGATGGTAGCAATACTTCCTCTGCTGATTCTGGCAACGACTGCCTATGCTAAAGAAGCGGATGATGGAGATGATGGGTCTGTGCAGAGTCGTTATTCGCGCTGTAACCCTGAGGCCGGAAGTGTGCATCAGTTTATGCTCGAGACATTGGATGGCAGGAACACGTCCATGGCTCGATACAAGGGCAATGTGCTGGTCATTATCAATGTAGCAACGTTTTGACGTAAGTAGGGATGTGGCACAATATTTAGCAGAGCAGATAAAGGCTGATTGTGTTGCCAATGTGCAGTGCAGTCGCGTTAGGGTCACGTCAGGTTATCTGAGCCTGAGTGTCAGCTTTAGTGCAAGGAATGACCAGCAAGTCACCAGCTTCTCTCTTTTTCAGGTTACACCGAGCAGTACGTCGACTTTAATCCATTAGTTAATCGTTACAGTAACCTGGGTATGTACATAACTGCGTTTCCTTGTAACCAGTTCGATTTGCAAGAGCCGGGTAATAACAGCGAGATTTTGGATGGCATCAAATACGTCCGTCCGGGAAAGGGCTTCGAGCCAGCCCCTAATCTACATATCTACGGCAAATTGGAGGTGAATGGAAAGAATGCGCATCCAATGTATAAGTTTCTGAAGGTAAGCCAGGCTAACGATTAGACATTGTACCGCTGCAATGGTGGAAGACCAAACAGGTGATTAGGGCACTCCTCAGAGGCACATGGCAGCGAACAAAGCAGGCATGCGACAGGTACCTAACACCTCAACACCTAGTACGTGCTGTACAGTATTCACACCATTGATAGGCGCTATTGCACACACTATACAGCGTCTGACTGTAGCGCCTGACGGCTGATGGTAATGCATGGTGCAGGTCCTGTTCGAAGCTCTTCTCGTAACTCCACGTGCGCAACCAACGCCACGACAGAAATCTGCCCCATTTCATATCGTGCTCTCCGCACGGTGTGGTCCGCCCTACTCTTCCCACAGGAGAAACGGCACAGAAATGCAGGAAATGTAGGGGACATTAGAAAAACTGAAAACAACAGAATTAATTGTATACAATTTAAAAATGGCGTCTCAGTCTACTCGCCTCCCTCAAGCCAATCATCACATAAACCAGTCTGTACTATTGTAGAACGCCTGCCCTCCGACGGGCAACGTGCTGGGTGAGTTGAAATATTATTATTGGGACGAAGTACGCACTAGTGACATCGTTTGGAATTTTGAAAAGTTCGTAGTCGATCGTCAAGGCCGACCAATGTTCCGATTCCATCCAGGAGCATGGAATCACGGCAAGTTCGTCGAAAAATACTTGAAGCAAGTGCTCGATATGGAGACCGAGGACTCGCAGTCATTGGCCGTGGTCGAGTCTCCATCAAACTTAGTCCCCCAAAATCAGACCGATCAATCGAATGTCATCGACCGCACTTCCACTCCGGCAACCCGCCGACATATGAAAACACGTGAACCCAGCTTGAAGGATGTCACCACGACTTGGCCACCAATCCCTGAACCCAGGCCTGAGCCAGAACGAGGCCGACCGCACGGCTAAACACACTCTTGTTTCTGTGTCTAACCCAGGTTACTATGCTTACCTTGACCACATTCATTCCGATGCCCGGTCTGCATGCACTCACATTTTGTGACGCGATGTCTTCAAACGGTGACGTGTGATATCGCTGATACTGCACTGCAGATACCCAGGCGTTGTGGGAATGAATAAAGCAATTAAGTCCGCTCAACTATGCAAGCACCATAGGTTTATTTAGTTTGGGAAGACACCTTGAGAATGATGGACTCAGGGAACCTGAACGAATTGCAGCACATTTACGCGGCGCTCCAGGGACTTGCGCAGGGACAACATAAGCCTTCAGCCTGCCAAAAAACAACATAGAAAGTTTTCTTCGCACGAGTACATCGCTAACCAGTCAATTCGAGACCGCAGATCTTAATCGTCGATTGTGTTATTGGACATCAGCTAGTCCATTCTGCTCGGGATGGCTTGTGGACTTATTGCAACGGTGCAGAAAGACGCTGGAAAAGAGCAGTATTCGATCGAGGATTCACTAAGGACGAAGCATTAAGTATTCCAGCATTCAGGGGAGACCAGGGTAACTAATCACAGAGGATTTTTGATTGTCAAAGAGAGCATGCCTGCTCACGCGTCAGAGGCTGAGAGGAATTAATACATCCCGTTCTTGGCCTCGCACCGCGCATGCATGCTCAGATTAGACCAGCTTGATCGGTAAAGCTGACCCGTGTTATAATCGGATGACTATGGTGATGCGGTGCCAGAAGTGCATCTTCGACGATGCTCATGCGATTACAATAAAGTCGCGTTTATAGCCTGCCTTATGCATTTGTATCTGGGGCGGAACAATGATGGCTTTTTCGAGACTTCAAAATGCAGGCACTTCGAAGAAAAGAGAGGATACTGCATTGTTGATAGGTGGCAGGCTTGGGTGGTGCTCGCTCATTGAGGCGCTCTCATTTACTAGCCAGATACGAGGTCCATTCGCGCATTTTACTCACATAGAAACTTCTCGACGTGACACTCTTAAAGCAAGCCAAACACCAGCACCTCTGAACCCCATCACTTCGCCGTCACTCGTCGTTTTTTTCACACGTTCACAGTGACCGACTGCACCGAATGCATTTCGGGCTTGCTGCTGCCGACGCCGACGGTCATTGACTGGATGCTGACATCGCTCGCACTGACACGCGCCGTCTCGCTTTTGTTCACTGTCACCGAACTGGTCCACTGGTCGAGACTGGCATCCACACCAGTCGATGCGTACGAACGCGGTCCGCGAACAGGGATGACGCCCATCTGGAAAGAAGAGCATGGTTTGTTTCAGGAAGACGGAACCTCGTGAAGCTCACGAGCCCCATTCGGGATAAATACGGCAAAGACCCAGACTCCTTTACCCAAAATTACCTGGCCGATCGAGCGCGGGGAACCAGCTTCGCTTGCAGTCGATCCTTCGAACAGGTTCGCCGTTTTGGCTGACTGAGGTCCTGCCGATTTCGTCTCGTTTGTGAGCTCGATCGGCGCCGAAGCCTCGATCTGTTGCAGTTGTACGGCAGGCGGCCACGGCTGGTGTTGCTCGAGCCCACTTTGCGCGTCCGGCTTGTGTTTCTTTCCACATGCGCACATCAAAGCCACCATCACCAAACCGGCGACGGCGATCACCACCATCAGCACCATTATTCCCAGCGGCGATCCCACGTCCATCAAAGAATCGTGCAGGGGCGCCATTTCCAATTCCTCGGTCAATGTCTCGACGACGACGCAACTCGCGAAGCAGCTGTCCACCAAGATAAACAGATGCGCACTGATGGATCTGATCAATGCACCTGAAGCCGGCTTTACAGTGCCGTGTGGGTGAACTATGGTTCACTCAAAAATGGGCGCCCAAAAATGCAAGGTGTACTGGACATTGAACCTGGTGACCGCCGTAGGCGGGTGAGGGGTTAGAGCGTCGTGATGCGGCTCAGTTCACTTTTTCTGTTTTTTCTTATCGAAGGTAAAGTTTGAGCAGTTTGCCCGAAGGATCATGAACACCAGCTACTTTTTCATTTCAGGCTCATTGCATGCTCTGCCGATGTCTCCGCATTTCAATCGGTTTGTCAAAACGAGGATGAAAGAGAATACGGCCGACTTCACCGAATTCTCCCGCACTGACTTTGCGCATTCGACTGTTTCACATAGAAGAGACTGGATCAATTCGTCAAGCTCCAGCTCAGGTAAAATTTAGTCATTTTTGATTCCCTAATCATTTCTTTAGATCCGAATGATGCAGTGCAGGCACAGGAAGGAGGGGAGGCCGGTCATTTGCTGGGGTCATCGAAGGAACCCAAAGCTTCTGGTAAGCTTGACCTTTTATGAACCGTAAGGAGGTACAGGTCGGTTTCACCAGGGGGAGGTGGCATGGAATGGATTCCCTGGGTCATAGCGGTTGCCATCGTTGTCCTTGGCCTGCTCATCCTGGGTCTTCTCTTCATCTGCATTCGACGAGAAAGGAGCAAGAAAGATGCAAAACCGGAAAAGCGGACTAAAAAGAAAGCTACTCCCGCTAAACAAAGTAAGCGACTCCACTTCAGGCGGCCTCCAAGGCGACTGCAGTACGGCGCTCTGTGCTGCTTGTTTTCAGAGAAACCGATGTCTCCGTACTGCAAAGAGGCAAGTCCCAATCGAAGCATTGTGTGCGAGTCGTGGACTGGCGGAACCGTTGGCGACGACTTCAGCACGAAAATGACCTCGCACCGAGACAATGCATGGCCCAGTGTCGCGCCAGGCCTTTGGGCCCAAGATACGATCGTGGATGCACAGGGTCACCATCTCCTCTCGCGCATTCTTCGACCGTCAATACAGGTGTCCCTGCCGGATTGATTTTCGCGGTCAGACGAGCTGGTGCATCGCAAAGTGCCCGCAAAGGGCGTAGAATTATGATCGAAGCCGATGATAGCCCTTCGATTAGACCGGCGAAAAGGACGGAAGTCTCAATCGTCCGTGAGGACTTGGAGAAAGCTGACCAAAACGACCCTCCTCACCACACATTGTCTTCAGTTTCGGTGTCTGACCGTGAGAAGGATCAGCAACCCCAAAGAGATTAAAGAAACTATTCGACGAGTGGCGTCCTTGAAGAAGTTAGGAATGACGTTGACAGATGTGATGACTCTGTCAGTACTGTGAAATGCTGTATCTGTGCTCAGTAATAACAAAATCTCTTGTGTCTGCGTCTGCTGGGTCTTTGGTACTCGCGACGATGCTATAACCAATTGTGCTTGCATCTGGTTCAATTCTACGAGAATTGGCGTGGCGTCCCATTTGGGGATGTTCGGTGACCTACATCTTGCTCAGTTATCGTAGCATTCGCATTTCGTCCTGTTTGACATCTTTGTTCATTGATCACAACTCTGTCATTTTATGAACCCTATCGTTCCAGTGTCCTCAGTCTTCTCGGAGGCATGTTGACTTCTGAAAGGACTCTAAAGAGGCAAAATTAGGCTACCAGTACATCCGAATTCCGAGTTAGGGTTACAATTTTGAAGTACCTACATGCGCGAGTAAGTTTCTAACATGAGAAAGCTGCGTGCAGGTTGTTCATGGTACGAAGTGTGCATGTCGTTTGCGACTTAGTTATGATTTTGATCAACTTTTGACAGAGCTCAAACAACGAAAGGACACGAAAGAAAGTACAGTGCGATGCAGGATCACTGCAGTAGGGTACTGCACTATAACCGGTTCCCATCTCTCGTCAGCAAGACGTCTCAGCTGGGGGCCTGCAAACTCAACCCCAAAATCAGCTGAAAGCCATGCTGTACAGCTTTACACTCGCAGGAGCTGGCAGGCGTGTAACTGTACTGTACAATATCTGGCAGTTATAAGGTCGCTTCGCACTACAGTTTAGTCATTCGTGTGCGAAGTCAGTGGATCGTGTGGTCGTGGCAAATCGAGAATGGACCCGCTGTCGTTCCTGATTCTGTTGTTCGGCGGCGCGCTCATGTTCCTGTTGGTGCACAAGCAGCGAGTCGAAAGTGGACAAGAGGGCCTGCCGTTCGGCCAACAAGCCTTCGAACTGATCGATCAGTACTCGGGTCTGAATCTGACGCCGATACCTCGAGTTGCTCCACCGCCGCCCGTCGTGCCGCAGCAGCAAGACGCCGGGCAGCCACCCGTGCTCGCTCCCCCGCCCATGTTCGCTACACCACCGCCAGTGCAAGAACTGCCACCGCCCTTTGGCGCCGACGCAACGCCACTACCGCCAGCTCCGCCACTGCCCCAAGAGGCACCGAAGGAGGGAGAAGAGGAGGGCGCCGACGAAGGAGGGCCGAAGAAGAAAAAGAAGGTAAGTCCTGAAAGGGTCTGATCCGGTAACGTTCAGACTGCATCCTGCATTCTTCCTTTGTAGTCCAAAAAAGGGAAGAAAGGCAGCAAGAAGGGCGGCGCTGCGGCGGAAGAAGGGGGCAAAAAGAAGTCGAAGCGGTCCAAGAAGAAGAGCAAAAAGTCGAAGAAGGGCAAAGAGGCCGAGGCGGGAGCGGAACCAGGCGCGCCGGAAGGTGGCGGAGGGAAGAAGAAGAAGTCGAAAAAGTCGAAACGGAGCAAGAAGTCCAAGGGCGGATCGGAGGCGGGAGGAGAGAGCGGTGGCGAGAAGAAGAAGAAATCGAAGCGATCGAAGAAGTCCAAGAAAGGCAAGAAATCCAAGAAAGGCAAAAAATCCAAGAAAGGTGGAGCCGAAGTGCCCGAAGGTGGACCGTCGCCGCCGCCGCAGCTGGAAGAAGCCCCACCCGACGTGTGATGAGCAAGTGATCGTGGGTGATGACTGACCGTTGTACGCTGGCTGTGTCTTCTCTGCCTCTCGAGTTCTCGCCTGTGTCTTCTGGTAAATGAACAGAACAACGTCGCATAACATGACTAAATGCAGACAGCGGGGCTGCACTGGCCGTAATGGCAGGCCATTCGTCCGAATGCAGTTCAGACGTTGGTCGCTCCGCAAGCCTTGGCCAGGAGTCGGTGAACGAGAGCAACTTCTACAACCTCGCAATGCAAGCCAGGGGCGTCGAAAATCTCGAACAGAGCATGAGTCTTTTCTTTGCGGTGAGCCACTTCTTCCGCCGCCTGGGTGCGCTGGTTACACCCACTGCTACGATCAGTACAGTCTCGAACAGCCGAGCGAGAAGCGAGAGGGAGTCCATTCTCGACTTGCCACGACCACTGTCTTCGCACTGGAATGACAAAACTAGTCTGAGGCCACATACCCAACTACCAAACATTGCAGTAAGACGTCGTCAGCCATATCTGGTGCCGAGTCCTGCGGTGCTAAGCTGTGTTGCATTGCTTTCGTGGGGTTTGGGCTTGCATACCTCAACTGATACTGTTTCCTGACGAGAGACGGGCATACTTTACTGCAGAAGGTACTCTGCAACTATAACCACAGCCATCAAAACCAGGAAGAACCAGTCCTAGAAAGAAGAACTAGGAAATGGCTCCTGCCGCGATTCAGGTAATGGTGGGCACCTTTTGCTGAAATTTTTGTCTCCCACGAGAATTCTGTTGCTTATTAAGAGCTACTAGTGCGACCCAATGCGTGTATGCATCCATTTTGCCAGAAAAAATTAGAAGGTTCGTGATATGGGGATCTAACCAGATGCATTAGGGAAAACCAATCCGAAATTGCCCCTTCATTGCCAGAATATTCTTAAAATTGACTGCGAACACAATTCAATGCAATCACGAAAACCTAAGAAATCGAAATCAAAACACTGAATTCATACTACTAAAAGCAGAAGCGACAGCGCCCCTAAAACGTAATCCACATGGCTGCTCCTGTTGACGACGTCGCACTCGAAGCATTGTGATTCTCGGAATCCGTCAACGGTCTATGAGACGGGACGTACAAAATGAGATTTCCCTCTATATTTCTGCGGCTGGCGCAGGCTGCGGCAGACTGCAAGTTTCTCGCCGCCGACGGAGCTGCAAAGGCGGAAGCACGATGCCGATAATGCATCGGCGGACATAGTGACGTCGCAGCTTGATGAGACGAACTAAAAATTCATTAAAAAATATACTAACGATGAGTCGAAGATGAGATAGCGAGCTGCTTACAGTTTTTCAGAGGGCTGCTTCTTCCCTCTCGCCGATTTCAGATGGTGCAATTCGTGCTTAGCGTCTTCGTACTGAAAGGAGAGTAAAGGAGAGGTCGGAGTAAAACATGGGCCTAAATCTAACTTTCAGCATACCTTTCTTAAATGCTCGTCGCTGCTTCTCTGGTACGCCGCCTTCTCCGTTTCGATCCGAGTCAAAGACCTACAAGGAGAGCTTGCTGAGCTACAGTACGCCCAGTGCACACAAACCACACCCACCTCACTCTTGGACCTTTTTGATTTTAAAGCGCAAAATTTTATTTTCGTCCGCGTAGTCATTCCGCTGTTTTTCTGCCTTGATGGATTTGTCCAGAGCCGAAGTAACCGCTCCTTGGGCTTCCTTTAATTGATTCGATAACGAGGAGACCCAGAGCAGAGTAAACAGTATTGACAGCTGTCCATACCAAAAGGGTCATCTTGGCATGCGAGTGGCTAGCCAGCAGAATGGTACTCCTGGCCTGAGCGAAGGCTTCAGTCTCAGCTTGGCTCTTTATAAGAAATTGCCTGATCCTGATGTAAAAGGCGGAACAACCCTACATTGCAGAAAATCCCGCTGGGAGCGGATGGACTCAATACACTATTCAGGCAGGTCACCTAGTAGTAGGTGCCTGAGACATCAACCCGACGGGTTTCAGCCTCGCCTGGAGGAGCGTATCGACTGGCCAACGAAGGCAAGTAAATACGCTGCTCCGTGTATGAGGCGGCCAGTCAAGGCAACCAGATACACTACCTTCTCCACAGGCCAAACACACCTACTTCACTGACCAGTTCTCTTTTTGTTCTGGGTCTGCCCTGATGGCGTGGCGGGGCCGGCAGGCTGAAAGGCTGATTTGCTAAATCCTATCCCCTCGCATTTCAATATCAGGACTGTATCGCTCCTCCAGCTTTCTCATGGGCAATGGCCCAGCTAGCCCACCTTGTGAAAGCCAAGCAAGACCATACCTGTTCTCTCAACACTTGATTTTCGTGAACGATCGGAACTGATGACGAGCCTTGGTTTTCCTCGACCCAATTGAAGAATACTTTTTCGACGATATCGGCTCGCGTGGCATTTCCTCTGCAAACTGGGCATCGGCCATGGCGTTCCAACCACCTGATAATGCAATCGAGACAAAAAGTGTGCCCGCACTTCAAGACGGCGATACTCCGCAAATCGATTGCTTTCAAACAAACGCTACATTGACAATGCATGTCTGCAAATCGAGCGCTCGGGCCTTCGAAGACGGGGAACCACAAGTCACCAAAGGAGAGACCCAAGAGAACCGCAAGTCACCACCACCTACTCCAAGCAGGCATGTGGATGCAGACTGGTGAGCAAGTGAAGTACACGAACATACGAAACTGGATTCAAGGAAAGAGTCACGTGTCTCCGCCCACTAGTTCTAAAACATGAGCGGTTCATGAGAGGAGCCTTCATAAATTCTGCAGAGCGAACCCGTCCCGCACTGGGCGAGTAGGTACGTAATGCTGTATAATTAGATGGCCCAATTTTCATCAGATTTATGTTTGATTCTTGAAGTAAACGTAGCGCGGGCTACGTCAAGCGCAGGAAGTCTCTACATGTTAATTTACATTAAAAACTTTCCTCGCATGCTTACACTTTGCCTCACATGTTTCTTTCGTCACAAAATTATTAGCATTTCCTTGACAGCCGCCATAAATGAACTGAACGCATTCCCCCTTTGGTAACCAAACCGACGAAAGTAGGCTTTGCGTGGTCCAGTCACGAGTGGGAGGAAACAGCCTGGGTTCTTCTTTGCCTTCGCGGCACCAAAAATCTAAAGATTAGTTGGAGAGGCACCCTGTAAGAGGGCAATCATATAATAAACCTCTCAGGCATGTATTACCTGAGCCATCAGTACGCAGCTCAAAATAAGAATCATAGGTGCCTGTGACTGCATTTTCCTTTTCGTAGCAACAGCCCAATGTGGAAAGAAATAAGAAATCGACGATAGATTTATATAAACAGAAATGTGAGGGAGCAAAGAAGAAACAGGTTTGAATATTACGAGGCTGCTTAGCAATGGAACGAACTAACATAAACGTGATGCTGCCCATGAAAGGCTTGCCGTGTTTGTGAGTGGAAGTAGCCGTCCACTGGCTTAGACATATTCTGGTAAATGCATATGTCCTACGCGTGGAAATTGTTCAGAAGGGGTACACCACAACGCCATGTACTTATGCACGCGCGTCGAACTGGTCAACATCACTTTCAAGATGATGCTCCGAAAATACGGCAACTACAGTGTGTACAAAACTGGATTGGCTATTTCAAGCAAAAATAAAAAGGGGCGACCAAGGATATTTGTGGAGGAGTCCCTGACACTCCCACCCACCGCCCCAGTCTTGCAATGCCACTACAATCCGAACACCCTCGGAAACATAAAGCAGTGTAAAGCATTAAAGAATTAGCATTCAGCTGCAACCGTGCTCATTGTTGCCGCTTTGGAGGCGAGTTGTCGGTTGGCTGGTCGGCTGCGCAGACGGTGGTGAGAGCCCGCGAGAACATGAGTACCCCGAAGAAACAAGCGGGCGGAAAGAAAGGCGCGAAGAAGCCAGCGAAGAAACCGTCTTCGTTCAACGAGTTCTGGAACAAGCTGCTGCGGAAGGACAGTAAGTACGAATATGAATTGCGAGGACGAAACTGTGATGGCCTTGTTTTCAGAAAAGCGAGGCGGAACTGGCGACGTTCCAACGGACAGGACGGTCAGGCGGGCGGCCGGGAGTATCGCCAAACTGCTGCATCTGAAGAAGAAGGAACGACAGCAGGTGACGCAAGTGTTGGCGGCCGAGGTGCAGCAAGGAGTCCTCGAGAAGAAGCACAGGCGCCCGCATCCACGACCACCACCTACGGCTCTGGTAAGTCCTTCCGAATCGGCCGTCCTTGCCTAATGTGACCCTTGCTTGGTCCTTTAGCCAGTTGCCGAGGCAGTGTACCCGGTCCCGATTCAGACTGGTTTGTTCCCCGAGGAGGCCCCGCCAGCGGCACCCGTCGATGCGGCACCAGAGGCACCGGCCGAAGAAGAACCGGCGGTCGTCGCTCTCGATCATCCCATTCCGAGCACAGGCATGTCAGATCTGGAACTTCAGCGGAAGTCGTTCCTGGAAAAGTCGGGTGGAGGATCAGCAAAGGGCGGAGGATCGGCGAAGGGCGGCGCGAACGTGAGCGGCAAGAGTGCGCCATGGTCGCACGAGGGTAAGCACACTTTTGATTTCTCCTGACCCTCCTAGCTCACCGTACTTTTCTGTGTAGCGTACGGATCGCAGCCGGAATCGATTACGTTGGACGACTCGGCCGTCAATGAGATCAAGGGCCATATGCTGACGAGCATGTTGCGGGACGTTCTGGTAGGTTCCAGTCTATTCCAATCGTCATCTCATGCTCACTCATTTCCTTGTTTTAGATGGAAGCGTCGGTGCGCCAGAAGGCGGCGAGTACGAAGAAGCCCGAGGATATGGATCCTGAAGAACTGGTCGAGTTGCGTCTGAAGGACCCGCAGCAGTTTGACGTGTTGGTCAAAGAGAATACGGTCGTGTCGTACGCGCTGTCGAAGCCGAGGGACGACGATCAGAAGACTGCCAAGAAGATCAAGGAGAAGAGGCAGGGAAAGCGAAAGCCCTTGCATTTCGACGATAAGGTGGAAGTGTCCAAGGCGCCCGTCGGCCGGGACTTCGATCCGAAAGAGAAGAAGAGCACGACCAACAGCTCCCTGAAACGACGCTGATGACCCACTGATTTCGTTTGCGTTTGTGTGAGTGATTGACTCGGTGCTTTGTTGTCCACTAGCCGAGAGTAAATCCGCCCTGAGAGTGCAGGTTGAAGGAGGGTGCGTCAAAGAGCCGCGGTAGCGACAATGTGCGGTTCTTCCTGTTGGATGAACAGGAACTGCGACCTTCGATAAAAGCCAAGTTTAGATTGATGAGTTTGTCCCACTTCGCGGGTTTATCTCGCCAGTCTGCTAGTTCGCAATAGCAGAAAGTATGCGAAACGGCCAAATTTGGTGCCGCACTTGTCTGTTCTCTGTTCTGCATAGAAGAGTTGGTGGTCAGAACGCAAATCTAGCTAGTTGCCTGCATGGTGACGACATCGCTGGAGCGTTGAACAGTGACCCTCTCCCAAGATCTAACGGCATAATAGTATCAAAGCAGCTCTTGTTACTGCGCGTCTTGCAAGTGAAACATTTCTTGAAACGAACAAGCCTCTCAAATGGCAAGTTTCTATTAAATGTAAGGCAAACTTCAATCAGCTAGTATCTCGACAAAATCTTGCGTAGCTGGTTTACGGTACAATAGCTTTTCTAAGTGCTACTTTACTATGACGCGGAATAACTGAACTCTGATACTCATGCCCAGCTATCGACTGTCCAAAATTGACTTTCCCGCCGTCTAGACGTACATAGCGCAAATAGGTGTCTCGTGTCGCTGTTGCTCTGGAGCATGGCCAAGTAGGGTATGTGTGACAGCTGATAACGAGGCTTGCGGCAAATTGGCCCCAACAGAAAATTGGCCCCACGCGCGAAATTCAAATCTTGCGTTAGCGCACTATGAAGACCAGAACGCGTATTTCCAGTTCCAACACGATTTTTGAGAATGCGAATGAGGGTCGATGCGGTCGATGCGATGCGATCGATACTGCCTCCCTGCGATGCGATCGATACTGCCTGTGCGAATATGTCAAGCTGTACAAAACACCTGCTTGCGAAAACCCCTATAATAAACGGCCCTCAATTGCTGCGTCGAGCGCTCCGCGCTCTCCGCAGCATTTCGGCCCTGGTGCGCTCTGCCCCCCAGACCCCCGAGCCTAAATGGATTCATCGCCATTGGGAGGGCGTGCTCGGGGTGGTCTAAACCTCCCTTCCCTCTGAGCCCTCCCTCCGAAGAAACAGAATACTTAGCCGGCACCCCCTGAACCCCCTAAGCCTTAGAGTGAAAACGGATGCCACATCATTGACAGCGGCAAATATCTAATTGTGACATTTTTCCAAGTTTCCAGCAACCACAAAAATCGTCACCAAAAAAAGTCACCAACCAGGCGTGTATCGTAAGAGATTGCGTATGTATACTTCCCGCGGTTAGCAGACATTCTCAAACCTGCGAATCAAGTGTGCGTGGGGCCAATTTTCTGTTGGGGCCAATTTGCCGCCTCCCGATAACGAGTCGCCGCTAGGTGGCAGAGAGGTATCTTGGTATCTTTTATTGTCACGTTCTATACAGCCTCCTCGTAACGCTTGCTGATCTTCGAAGCTTGCCTAGATTGTATCAAAGAATGTCTGAGACAAAGTCGATCAAGGTCCACATTGAATATTGGTAAGACCACTGATCCCGTGGCCCCTTTCCAAAGCGCGGCGCTGTCAAAATGACCGATCGGCCTTCCTTTTCAAAACCCGGGCAAAACAGTGGATACAGTTGTTATCTTTCACCTGTACCTTGATCCAAAATAATACTATGATCATTTTTAGTGGAGGATGAGGGTACGAGCGCCGGTTCCGCGATCTGCGGGACAAAATCTTAGCCGCCCTTCCATCGGCGGAGGTGACTGGCGAAAAAGGGCGTAAAAGTAAGTTCGCTACCACTGGTCTGTCCTGATAGTGGCCCTACGTCTCTTCCATTTAGCATCGTTCGAAGTCACTGTGAACGGCGTACTGATCTACTCGAAACTGAGCAGCGGGTCCTTCCCGGAGTTCAAGGATGTAAGCTATTTGTTGATCTCCGGTTTTGCGATACTTGGCTTGCAAGCTTTGATGTGTCAACTTATGGTCCCCAGAAGGAAGGAAAATTATCGGTTGCGGCTATGCAGAAAGCTACCCTCACATTCGTTTCAGGTCGTCCAAGCTTGCATGGACATATCCGAAGGCAAGGCACCATCGTCTGTCAAATCCGCTTAGTCACCGCAAGTTCGACGTTAAGATCGATCACAAAAATAATCTTTTTTCTGTGGCGTGCCGGTCGATAGTTTTCGTTTCCGAATGATGACGAGTTGTGGCATGATTTGTTGCAAAACAAGGGCCACACTCTGATGTTACCTTGTGAAGCGATGCTATCACTGACACGCTTTGTATCTTTTAGGTCCCGAGTGTGCGCTTTGATGACGAGCTAGTTATCAAAGGAAGCGTGACTAGCTCTGATGTATGCGCATGCTCGTGGGTGTAGCTTGGGTGTGATGCATACCTAATAAATACTACTGGCATTCGCATCATCGATTTGGCACGAGCATCGAAGCGCAAGTTTACATCGAGACACATAAAAGAATACGGCATTAGCATCGTACAACAGGTCAGTTTGTCAGGGCTAACAGTTCCGCAGTCAAGGGTAACATAGAGCAAAAAATGAGTGTACCCTATATTCCATATCTCTACAAGAGTTAGACTTGTTTATAGAAACTCACAAAAGGCACACAGAAAGAGACAAGGCACAATGTACGACCCACCGCTCATATATCTGCATCGAAGCAAGAAAACAGAGCAGTAAGACCTGCTTCAGCACCGCTTGGTTCAGTTCATCAATCCAATACAAGATGCCGGTTACTGCAAAGGACGAGATAAATTAGTGAGTACGATACCATTCCCAATTCTGGATAATATGGCTTGGACTATTGCGCACACCAGTGTTAATATGGCCGGTAATAGCCTGGTGGTGGAGCCGGACGAGGTGGCATAGTTTGCACGAAAGGAGCTGGCCTTTGCGAACCACCCATCGTGTAGAAGCTGTACGGATCGTTCGGATATTGCACATAGGGTCCTGCTGATGACTGCTGCCCCCTGGGTGGCGGTTGTGGTTGTTGCTGTCCATTGGTATTAATCCTATGGAACCATTCGGCGTACGTCGTTTCGCCATTTCCATTCTTAGACGACGCTGCACTAGCCGCTCGTCCAAGGTTTTTATCGCTGGTGGGGCTGGGTGTCTTGCCATTTACTGGCGTGGCAGTTGTGGCATTGGAGTATTGTCGGTGATGACTTCCCAGCTGTCTGCTCCCCGTAGCCGAGTATTCTGTTGAGTAGCCAGGCGCTAATGGACTTTCGTGGTATGGAGCTGTCTTCTTCGGTTCTATACCCCCAGCGGGGCCCAAAGCCGGGTACTGATAAGCCACCGGGTAGGCACCGCTCTAAAAAGTAAAAGATGGATGACCCAGAGAGCTTGTCAACCACATTCTGGCATTCAGAAAGCGCAAAAAGGTGAAACAGCATTGAAGGCACAGTTTAGGTATCTTGTAAATTTCGACGCACGTGAAAGCATAAAGCACATAGATAAAATGTTACAGGTACTCACTGGAGGCATCAAGTAGGCGTAAGGAGTAAACGGCACTAGATTCCAGTTAGATTTCTGAAATGGAAACGACGACAAACAGTTGAGTGACAAAGAGTGCTTGTCAGTAATCATCATGTACATGTTGTAGGAAGTCTGATAGCTGTAGTTTAGGCAGGTGACTTGAGACGACACGTTTAGTATGTATGTGACAACACAGCAAAGTAGTAAGGCAACAAAAGGAAGCGCCCATACTTACCATCTCCTTGGACCGTCGCCTCCTCGTCCTTACGATCATGCACACATCGAATGCCGTGGCCACCATGACCAGGAAGCAAGCCACTGCGATGATGATGTAGTTACGGATTTCCTCCGGAGTTAGACCGATTTGAACTAAATAGGGGCAGATATTATTTATTAGATAATCCTGTTTAGAAGTACTTACTCTCTTTGACCCGTACAGAATCAGCATCTCGGTGCAGTCCTTCAACTTGACCAGCACTAGCTTGTGGAACGATGGCTTCGAGTATTTGCACTGAGTTTAAGCCAGAAGCTGAAACTTCGACATCAGCAATGACACTGCCTTGAGTGAACTTCAGGACGCGAGCTTTGTCATAGCCAGCGAACTTCGATCGGAGCATTGTATCCATCTAAAAATGAGTAGAAATGCCACTGCAGCGAACTATAATTACGTAACTGACTGCCCTTACCATTCTGACCACCTTGGCGGAAAGCTCGACGTGCTCGGGACTGCCAGGCACAGCCAAAGCATCAGACCACTGTTCGTTGAGAATGCGCACAACGACCAAAAACTTGCGACCATGATCGACCACTGGCACAGCTGAAAAGGCTCCAACGACGTAGGCCATTTGCCCCACCCTCTGTCTTGACTTATTAGCTTACCTGTCGCCAGTTCTGGTGGCTTCTTGGTAAATGCTGGCGTCTTTGACTCGCCACCGCCATCCCCACCACCATTGCTGGTCACTGTATTGATCTGGCATTTGTTCAGGCAAATCTGCTCACTCGATCGAAGGGGTGTGACTGAGTGTTTCTGGACCCGATGTTCCGCAATAGGGCCTCCATTGTAAGGATACAAGAAGTAGACACATTCATTCAAGTCCACATCTTCGTCCACATCTCAGCATCATCTGTTAACAGGGGCCGGGTGAAACGCGCCTTCAAACGGCCGTTGACGTAGGACGCTTCGATATTGAAGATATTCTGCTTCTTATCCTATATTCTTATCCTTCTTATCCGATATTCTAGGCGAGCACATCCGGGGAGTAGAACTCTTTGACATTGGCGCTGCCGAGGTCCAACCCCGATAGTGCGTTGTGACTGTAGCTGCCAGCTTCTTGCCCCTTGGCCCATACAATAAACATGGGGGCATCTCCGACTGTGATGTTATGATCGAATGGATCGAAAGAAGTAAGGCGACGGCGGAAGGCGATGGTGGTGACACCATTTTCCTCAAAACCAGTAGCGGCTGTCAAACTTTGAATACCACCAAAGTAGTCGTCTGGTTTCGGAGCTGATCGGCTAATGGAATAGAAATCACCAACGCGACTGTACTGACCAACTGCCGAGCCAATGACCATGTCGACGCAGTCCATTGGATGTAAATCAGATAAGCCTGAAAAAGCAGATTTTAAATAAGCGAAGAGAGCATAGGGACACCGACGCGTCTACCTGCTGGAGGTTCGCCTTCTGGATTTGGCTCGGGTTCGGGAGCAGGATGCGGATGTGGGTTGGGTTCTGCCTGAGGCGGAGCGACCGATGATCCTGGCTCAGGTTCCGGAACAGGAGATGCCGAAGATCCAGGTGATGGTTCTGGTATAGGAGCTGCTGATGACCCAGAAACAAGAACAGGAGAAGCAGGTGAGCTGGGACCTGGTTCTGGAACTGGAGAAGATTGAGATGATTCGAGATCCGGCTCTTGCTCTTTTGATTTGGCCGAAGTCCCATTTGCAGCCGGTGTTGGTTCTGGCACTGGTGAAGTCGCAGAAGCACTATTAACAGGCACTGCCGAGGACGGCTGGGCTGGAGCTGGTGCTGGGGTTTTTGGCTGGGCGGGAACAGTTGTCGAAGAATTGATAGATACGATAGCCGATTAGAGTTTTAGCAAAGATTCGGTCGTGGCGTTTTCTTCTTCCTCTTCCCCCTCTTCCGCTTCGGCCGACGCGGTGGTGGCAGCAGGTGGTGGGATAGTGCCAGCGGTCGTGCCTATTGTAATCACTTCGGTCTCGACGACAGCTGCAGTTGTAGCTGCCTGGGTGGCCGTGATTGAGGACTCTTCAGAGGCTTGAGGGTCAAAGACTGGAATAGGTCGCGCTCCTAAAGTAATATTGACAGCAGACTGACCCTGCGGCAAACTCGGTTGACGCTGGCTCGGGGGTGGCGACTGCACTTCGACAGAGTCCTCCTCATCGTCGGCTGGTGCTTGACGACGCAAACGAGCAGAAGTAATATTGACTGGAATACCATCATCTGAAATTGAGGCATTCTTAGGACCATACTCAAGCAGACTTACCATTTCCACATTACCATTGCAAATGCAAATCAAATCCCGCGAGATCTTCGGCAATGTCTGGTCATGGAATCCAAGCGGTGTAGTCTTATCTTGGAAGTCTTTGGATGTTCTGGCCAACACTCGGCCACCACCCACGGGGAACAAGTAGTACAGACACTCCTTGAGCGAAATGTCCTCGGGGTCGTTCGTGACCAACTTTCGGCTGAATGTGATTGTCTGCACGTCATCCTCGATCCGTCCGTGCACTTCTTTTAAGTCTTGTTGCTTGTCAATGGCGGGTTGATGCCGGCCATAGGCGAATCGATCAGTCACGAACGTGCCGTTCTCATACACCCAACCCATGACCATGTCACTGTTGGTCTAAAAAGAGCGCCCATCTTACTCAAATTCTTCTCTCGTCATCATAGCACTGACCATGTTGCCTTCTCTTGAGAACCCAATACCAGTCCACCGTCCGATTTCTCTGGCTGAAATCTGGAACATGACTTCCTGGGTCTGGGCTATGTATGTCCAGTTAGCGACATAATCACAGGCCGGGGGCTTGCAGCCAGGAGGGAACTTGAGTTCGCGATCGCATGTAACGTACTTTTCACCAGCGCCTGCAAAACCTGGCATTTCAAAGGATGACCGAAAAAAGTTCTGCCTCGCTTGACTACCTCCTCCGAGCGGTGATGGGTTGCAGCTGCCAACGCACACTTTCCTCTTTGATACACGTGGTCTGCTGTTGTGTTTGTTCATCGATCCGTCCTGGTTCAGGGTACCACCTGTCAATGAGATACTACCTAAGTATTTTATAGAACTACCATCAGGTCAACTGATTGTCTTAGCTGTCAGTATGAAGTAATAGCAGTCCGAATCCGTAAACGACACGTCGTGCTCGTCTGAGCTTTTGCGCGGTCGTCGGAATGACGTTCGCAAGACTCCGTTCACGTGTGTGCCAGCTACTGGCCCTATGGACACATTCTGCAGTGGGTCCTTGGCGGGAGGAGCGTATCCGTTTGTGAACATGTCCAAGATGGATAGCTTGTTTTGTAAGCTTTTTGTGACGATCATGTCGGCATCGTTCTAAAACGTCGGATGATTTGGGGTTTTCTTTTATGAACCAGCTGAAGGTCGCGCGGTCTGCTGTGTCGCACATACCATGCTTCCAGTGGGTGAGAATCCAAGAGCGGTCCAAGTATTTGGTGGTGTCTTTGCTTCAATTGAGAACTCGATTTCGTCTGTGTCTTCGATGTAAGTCCACGATGTCCTCAAGTCACAGGCCTCAGTGCAGTCGGATGGGAATCGCAAGTCGCCATAACATAGCTCGCCGATCACAACTGAAACAAGTACTGTCCAATGTCCACGCAGACATTAGACTCGCCCTAGATAGCCCTAAGGCGAGCCAAGGATTTCACATAAAAAGCTTCCGCAGACTTACCTGAGTCATCGGACGATTGCTTTGCACCTTGGCTTCCATTAGCTGATGCGTATGGGGGTGGGAATGGCACAGGAGATCCTGTGAATTCCGGGCCTGATCCGATGCCAGGAAGCCCAGTGACCAGTGGTCCTTCGTCAGCCGTTTCTGTCGTCGTGCCATTTGATGCATGGGGCACTTGTTCAGGAGCTTCAACGGTCCCATTACTGCTAAATGATATTTCGGACTCGGATGAGTCGGGTCCGTTTTTGCTGGCCGTGTGCACAATGCTAGGAAACTGCGCAGGTCCCCCGACCTTGGTTCCATTTCCAGCAACCGTTTCCGTGCCATTAACTGGTTGAGGGAAGAAAGGTGCCGATGGAAAGGTTTCTATTACATGAAAACAACCTGTGTGGTTCTGCCTCTGACAACCATGAGCGAAGCCATGTAATGCATGCCAAATCATAATGCCCTGATTTATGCCAAGCTCTCAACAAGCAAAGGCTAGAGCACATTTTGCTAGGCTTACCATTTATGGCGTACGGGGGCAAGTTCGGCAAAGTTGGTAGCCCATCCGGAACTGTTGGTCTCGGCTCGGCAGCTGGGTTAGGTACTGCGGAGGAAGGCGATACTCCTGCTGGACGGATTCGCAACCGTTCAAGGTTAGCGCACGAAGAGGGCGTGTTCTCGGGTCGCCATCCAATAGCTATCCAGCTAGTGCTTGGATACTGCAGCACAACTTCTACTTCATTTTGTTCCTAAAAATATGCAGTGTGGCTTATTATAAAGCTACATTGTTTCATGAGGTGCCGAGTTTTTACCTTGAGAATCCTCCAGTACATTTTATTTTTGTCCACACCAAATTCCTGTGACTGATGCTGAGATGTGTCTATGGACGACTTTTGCAAAGGGGAGGCTAAAAGTCAGATCTTTCTTGTAATGCGCACCAAGACTTGATTCAATGTGCTTACGGAAATTGCATCCAGACCCGAACCAGCCTTGCTTACAATAACAGACGCGTCTTGGGAGCGAGAAGGTTTTCAGTTCTTCGCATTTCCCATTTATTCCGCAATCTTGATCGGCCCAGCACTCGTCTAAAAATGAGAAAAGGTAAGTTTTTTGTATTCTGCATACGAGACCTTTTAGCATCGGCGACTTGTTACCTTTCGTTTGACACGCTTCGCCAGAGTGCAAGCGTTCGCATCGACACTGCCCATCTTTCAATTCACCGTGCCCTTGGCAAGAGTCCTTGGGTTCTGAAATGGAGGCAGAAGGAGGGTGCAAGTGACAATAGCAATTTTCGTGATGACTGCAATCAAGGAAGGCTGGCAATGGATTCAAAAGTAGACCGACTGAGTGACAATAACTAACAAAACTCGTTCAAGTGGGTATTCGAGATTCGGACGAACAAACTCGTTGCCCACAAAATAATCATTTGAAAAAAGTCAAAACGTGACTTTTACCTCTGAGAATATTCACATCGGCGCATGACCAAAATTGGTGACCGCCTCGTGTCCGCCGTCCGCATGACCGCCTCGTGTCCGGTGGTCGACCGATGGCGAAGTTTTCAGGTTTCACGTCCCGATGCAGGTACCTAGATGGGAGCTCCTGTATCGGTCTGGATAGCAAGGGCCTCTCCGCACAGCCACTCACCCGCAGTCGTGCACCTCTCGCATTCCTTGCAGCGTCTCCAGGGCGCAGTGCAGAGCAGTTCGCAGCAAGAATCGGCCACCCGCGCTCTCTGGCAGGTTCTCACGAAGCTTCTCGAGATTCTGTCCGATCATGGCCATGCACAGGAACACGTAGTTGCCATTCGGACTCCGGCCGCAGTCCAGGAACTGAGTCGAGTGCGTGGCACCCGCCTTGGTCAACTTTCGCATCACCAGCACTTCCCACTTCAGGATGTGGACGGGTGCGTCGACGTGCTCCACCTGAAACGGACCTTCCCTACTGGCAGTCCCTAGAAGACCCAGGCTGGCTCACCTTGCAGACCCCCGCTCCGCCGTTTCGCTTGTCTTTCACTTCGTAGACGGCTCCGAAGGCGCCCTGGCCCAGCTTCTTTACAACTTCCCAACGGCCTCGAGGACGTCGCCCGCTTTTGGATGCCAAGCTTCGGGTGGACGCTTCGTCATCTCGTACACTCACGTTGACCCACTCGTTCCAACACGACTGCGCTCGAACCCGTCAACAGATCGAATGAGCTCGTAGAGGAGGCGGCGGTTGACGCCACTCGCAGTGTAAAGTATACCTACTTGCTTTACATCCTCCGTCAGTAGCCAGAGGGGTGTTATGCTTGTGCACTGTCCATAATCAGGCATCAATATATTCGGACAGGGGGACCATCGACTAAATTCATAGCAAATGAGCAAAAACCAGAACCCTCGAAAAGGCATTCTTGGTCGGTCACTGCGCTTGAGCACCATTCGCTTCACACTCGGACCTTCCTCCCGCCAGTACATGTGGAGATAGTCAACTAACACGTAATGTCACACTGTTGCTACTCGCGAGGATTCCTGACGAGGCTGAAAATATAATCTGGACATCGCTTGCACTAACAATTCACGTAATTCTGTGTCCCCTCACCCTGATTAGACCGAAACTACGTCTGACGGGTGGACGCGACGGCCAAACATTGCCCAGCAATCTTGGGCGCGACTATCCCTCAAGATATCTTCTGCTAAACTACTGCTGGTTTTTTACGAGCCCTAAATTTTGGCCTTTACAGAAATTGGTTGAATACGATTCAGTTTTCTGACTTTATTCTCATTTTTTACCCATGTTTACACGATCCCGTTTTAGTACCATACTTCACATTTCACTTCATCCCTATCAAAGCTGAATGCTACATGCATTACAAACGCCAAACGAAATCCATAACTCTGAGAAAATTTGAAAAAGACCATCGAAATATGCTCATCACTACCCACGAAAAGGCACAAAAGAAATAACACGAACCCGAAATTTCGAGTCAACACTTTAAAGCATCAGCTTAATTTACCATATTCGAGTTGCAAAATCGCTATACTCGCTCGAAGCGGGCTTTGGTGGCATTGGCGGTGGGCGATATTGAGGCGTCATATAAGCACTATTAAAATCGAATTGCTGACCGGGCATGGCATTGCTTTGAGCCGACCGACCAGGATAGTCGAGCATTTGAGTAGGCGAGACTGTCGAAAATGGAAGCCCCATCAGCGGAATGAGGTTTCCAACGCAAGGTATAGCCGACACATGCACAGGCACGATACCAGACGCACAAGCCATTTCGGCACTGGTAGCAGGCATGGGAAAGGAAGTCGTCGATGCTTGGAACGGAGTAGACTCCATGCCTCCACCCATCATATTCAGCACGGGACCGCCTTCGTTGTGTACGCCCGACACCCGTTTGACTGGAGACGTGATGTGAGGTTTGCCACGTGCCTTCAAACCATTTATGACCATTTCTACATACGGCTTTCGTTTGGTCCAAACTGGCGGCTGAGTCAACAGACCACGACACATCTGAAAGCAAAGCAGTATCGCTGTATTCCTGCGGCAGCTGAGAAAAACCTGCACATTATAAACGGTGTCTCTCCCACATAGTCTGTCCACCTTAGAATACAACCATTCCCCCCCCCCCCCAAAAACGATCCTTACCCTTATCCCACCAAGGGAAAAAGGCACAATAAAAGATTTAACGGGCAGCGAGTCGAGCA
The DNA here is from genome assembly GCA_030248295.1 of Mesodorylaimus sp. YZB2_4. NCBI lineage: Eukaryota > Metazoa > Nematoda > Enoplea > Dorylaimida > Dorylaimidae > Mesodorylaimus > Mesodorylaimus sp. YZB2_4. The sequence goes on along the minus strand of JASANH010001516.1, from coordinate 140,132 downwards.
CCAGCCAGTAACGCAGAACAACCAGGGTGGGAGGCAGCCGGATAACCTGCTAGGCCACGGACTGGGCCCCGATTATCCAATTAAGCTTCCGTCTTCAATCCCCTACAATGACCTCCTACGCCTGGCATGTGGATACAAGATATCCTATACTTACATCCGACTCCAAATTAGCCGTATCGCCATACTCCGAGTTCACTCCGAATAAGTACAGATGCATTGCATTCTTTATAACGATGGTCACATCATCAGCCAGCTAAACCAGAAACACATTACACCTACTCAACATTCTGAACCATATCCAGCTTACCGTTCGTCCCGCTTTTATTGCTCTCATTTCGGCATCGAAAAGAGCTGCCCGGCGTTGTTCCTTCGAATTATCATATTGAGCTTGCCACGACTCGCCCTCCGAGATCAATCTGAAAAAGAATGTTTTACATCGAGCCAAGTATGGGCAAGGTCGGCTGGGTTGGGAGTGGGATTGTGGGAAGAGGGAGGGGAGATAGCCAAGATGAAAGCTGACTGTTTACTTACAGCGCTGTAGGCTGGATGGACAGTTGGCCTGTGCTTGGAGACCAGATGAAGTTACGAGGCCAGGGCTTGGTCCAGCCCAGATACAATTCGATCGCTTTTGCTTTTTTCCTTTTCTTTCTTCCTGCTGGACCTGAGGTAGAGGGTTCAAGAGGAAGGGTTCAGTGTCCTGGCCGGCCCAGCTGGGGGGGGGGGGGGTACCCCCTTTGCCCATACTTGCATCGAACATGTCTAAGATCTTTTCACTTACTTTCTTCCATCAAGAAAGTCGTCTGGTTTGATATAAAATTGCCGAAATGGGACACGGTTGGCGAACCTTGCTCCCGAATTTTGATCAACCAAATTTGACTTGTTCATCGCCGCAAATCCATTATTTTGTCTCACCGCCTTCGTCACTTTTGCAGTTAGGTTATTGAACAAAGTCAGCAAGTCATCCCATTTCATCAAAGGCACGTACAATGCACCGGCGGGACGCAGACTTTGATTCTCCCATGGCTTCCAGATGAATGGATGAGGCGGCCCCCTGCTGGTACTTTGACTCGATGGGACAACTGCTGCCGACTGACTTGGTGATTCCAAGCCGAAAAAGGCATTTAAATTGAGCTTACGAGCTTGCGGATTCTGAAAAAATAAATAAATTTTTAACAGGATGCGCTTGTGCTTTAGAAAACTTACCGCTGATCTATCCAAAATGGACTTTCGAACAAAGAGATCCTTTCCTTCAATTTTCCTAGCCTTCTTTTTGATTGGTGATCCGAATGGATATTTTCTTTTTTTACTGGACGCAGAATGGCCATTTGTCGTTTTCACTGATGGAGTAGTCGTAGCAACCAGACGCTGAGACAATAGTTTAGCTTGAAGACGAAGCTTCTTCACCTTTTTGTTGCTCAATTTGCAACAAACACCCAGTTTGTTCTTCGGCCGCTCTTTACCAGACTTCTGCATCTTTTTCTCCAGTCCTTTCCATCCTCCATCCACAGCGCTCGTGGTAGCTGACCCATCGGGTCTCTTTCTTTGATCATTTCTCGGAACAGTAACCGGTGACTTATTCAGAAATGAAGTTGAAGTTGATTTTGGCTTGCCCAGCGATGATTTCGCAATCAAGGCCGATTTTGGCACAGCAGAATTCGACGCTGACGAAACAGTTGATGCGGAAATAGGAATTGGAATAGGGATACGAACAGGTCCTGCTGGAGTTGACGCGCTGGGCTTGGATGACAGGGCATTCGACTTTAGCGAGCCATCATTCTTCTTCGACTCGACACTTTTCGACAATTCATTTAGTTTCGATGCGGCTGACGATGTCGCGTGATTCGATCCAGACTGAACGACTGGCGATGACACCACCGAGGCGATAATATCATCCAGTTTCGAAGAGCGCGACGTCGCGTGCTTTGATCCAACTTGAACGACTGGCGACGACACCACTGAGGCGATAATATCATCCAGTTTCGATGCGCTATTCACCCTCGTCGATACATTTGTTGACTTGTCTAGCGTAGCGGACGAACTAACTTTAGTCGATACACCCTGATCTTTCTTTGCCTTCCCTTGTTCAGTCGCTCGAAAATTCTCGGATCGGTAAATCGAGGATGCCTTCAATTTCTTTGGAATCAGTATATTAGATCCCGATGGTGTATCGAATTTCGTAGACGATGATTCCAGCTTCCGTTTCTTTGTTCCATCGCTCTGTGAAAAGCTAACAGATTTCTTCTTTTCCGACTTCGTCAAAGTAGATTTTGTTGGCGTAAGCAATGGTTCCTTTGAGGCAGATGTATGCGATTCTAATTCGTCCACTAATAAACGCATGCGTTTTTTTGGTGGCAGTGACAAAGCTGATTCCTTATCCTTCCATTTCGATAGTTCCGTTTTTGAAATGCTTGATTCAGTAGTTGGTGTCGTCGACTTTTGTTTTCTTCTCAGTGACGATAATCGAATTTTCAATGGTGGTACAGTTCGATCAGCGGAAACTGGTGGTTCGGCATTCAGTACCCTCGACAGTGTAAGTTTATCCGCTAGAAATTCGAGAATCGTGGCCGTATTGACTGCCGGTGTATCTGAAATGACAGGAATCATACGACTAGCAAAAACACCAAACGATTGCGTTTCACTTGAGAGGCCTGCGATTAATATAGCACATATTACACGGTACAAATAGCTTCTGGTGAAAGGACCTTCATAAACTAGAAATGATCGTGAGTGCCAGTATCGACTGATCCGATCCGAAGGGACGACAAGGGAAGACAAGGAGACGATTTTCAATTTTCGACAGCAATTCAGGATTTAGGTACGAAAATTGGTCAGTAGCCTAACAGAACATACCAGCATTCGGCAGGTACATCAACACAGTCAGTAATACAGAATTGGGCACAGTACTTACATCGGCTATCAAGGCTCAAGTTGGGAGTGGCTGCCAGTCAGTCAGCAAGGCTCACGATCAGTTTCACAATTCTAGCATTCCATTTTGGAATCTTATCAAATGCACACTTTGTGTCGCTCTTCCTTTACTGAGAAAGCTACTAATCGGTATCATATCAGTACAGACTCATCGTCAGATGCTGATGATCAAGATACTGATTGATCGCTAGAAAAGATTACTTTAAGTTTCTTATACTCTAGATTTTAACTGTTTGAAAAAGGCTTTCTTTCAATCACTGCTTGCTTCCAGGTTCACAATCCAGCTTTTGTCGCCGAACTTAACCCGAACCAAGATCGAAATAAACCAGTTTTCTTGCCGCTAGTCTCGATCAAGCAAGACCACAACAGCTTGATTGATTTCAGTGACGATCGTGAACGTCATTCCTATCTATCTCTTTTTTTTTGAAGCAGATCGGATCGGATCGGGCCGATCCAGACCTGGATCGGATCAGTCGATGCTGGCACTCACGATCATTTCTAGTTTATGAAGGTCCTTTCACCAGAAGCTATTTGAACTAACAACTTTTCTTTTTTTGCATTATAAATCGGTGTGGTACACAGGAACGGATCTTAGCTCAGTTCGGTGGTTTGGTCGAAGTTGCCTTGCTCATTGTGCATGTAAAACATGCGGTTGCGATATGTGATTCAGTATGCTCTTACGTGGTCACAAGAGTAGCTTTCTTTGTTTCACCCCGTGTTTCGGTTTGGTTAACTAAATTGTATGCAGCCACGTAAGCCTTTTTTATACTACTGTGATTCCGAGCCCCATTCTCCTCGTTCACAAAGAAGTTAAGTCGCCAGGACGGAGCCACACCAGACTATGCGGGAATCAGGGAGGCATTTTAAGTCGAACAGTAAATCACTGCTGAGGGCGTACATATTTTCACAAGGATTAAGGCCCTGGAACATAAATCTTTGGTGTCAATAACAACAAAGACCGCGCAGCGGGTGCCCTTGACTCACAAGGGATTTGTTGCAATCATCGTTTATCGACTGCCAATTCCATAACATAGTCAAAGTGGACATTGGTGATCCATGAAAAATACATATTGGGACCCTGGAAGTACTCCTGACATTAGTACTTACCCCTCGGAATTTCGGGATAATATATTTGAAATACAATTTCATCATCGCAAATTTCATTTTGTTCCGCTTCCGAATCATCTTTTGTTAGTCCTAAATGAAGAAAACTGGTTATTTTGCAAAGTTTTGATTGGACATAGGCAACTTACTCAAACAATCAGGCAAAAATAATGCCATATCAATGTCGACAGACATTTTTAAAACTGCAGTTGATTTGCAAATTAACGATGAATTCTAAACTAAAAACTTGGCAATAAAATACGAAAAGAAACTTGTAAACAATACTAGTCAGAGCAAGCCAGTCCACGACACCCGCAACGTAACTAGTTTTCCCGCTCTTTTTGTTGTCAACGCGCCAAATACAAAAATTCACTTTACTTCAAGTGTTTATCCAAAACAATGATCAAGAAAACATCTCGAACAGTGATTAAAGGGCCGCCGAACCGACCGAGCCGGCAAAAGTGTAGCGGCTAAATGGTGGTAATATACGTTGCTGGTACGTTGGGGAGGGGGCAGTACGGGCCGTCGACCGGGGGGGGGGGGGGGTGATAGCATCATGCCGAGAACGAAATCAGACAAAACATTCGCTGTGCATCGCGTCAAATAACCGGCTCGGGCCTCAAGGTCGGCCTATTACTAACCGAAAAGTAAAGTTGAGATGCTCACCACATTCAGAACGTAAGACATGGACTATGATGCGATCTAGTACTCTAACTAAAAAGTCGCTTGAAACAATCGATCGATCGATTTGATCGATTTTTGAATTGTGTACGCCAATGGCATTGTGGTTCATCCTGTGCCAAACAGCGAACTGCCCATGGAATGGACGAGCCATGTATGATGGCACTTCAATCATACCGACACATTCCTGCGTACAAACAGGCCCCCTCCCCCCCATTTTCTAACGGGGCCGACCCGAGGTCGATAAAGATCGAGTAGAGAGAGTGGAGTAATTTGGTCAAGGGCAGCATCGGGTGAACAAATGGGCGCCGTCCGGGGGCCACGTGCTATTCAATCGGGTCGACCGTATGGTCCAAGAGCTGATGCGACATGATGGCCTGGAAACGACGAGGTGGCTCGCAAAATTTGTAGAGCTCGTACTTGTGAAGCAAGATTGCAGACGAAGGACTCGTTTTCATCAGACGAATATAATGCTATGCAGGACAAAGAGGACTGGTAGGATACACGAGGAGAAGGAACGGGAAAGGTAAAGTATCGATAAACATTGGCGAGAGTCCAGCAAGTTGAGGGGCAATGATCAGCTGTCAGTCGAAGAGGACCTTACCGCATGTAGAGATCGTAAACACGGTCATAGTCATAGCCATGTTTTACTGTACACTAAGCAGCAGATGCGCACTCATGAGAGTACAGACAGCAAAGGCGAAATACGATAAAATCACGAAATAAACATCAGTGAACAAACAGCCGTCTTGAAAGCACTCAATGGTAAGAAGGCAGTATCTTCGGATAAGGCATTCCACATCACAATGGTCGAATATTCGAAGGACTGGGTAAAAGCAGTCGTGCGGTGCCAAGGAACAATAAGGTGGTGTGATTCCGTGAGACGTTGACTGAAACGCAAGCCAGACTCGGTTTTGTAGACAAAGTTCACGTTTGAGTAGTCGTGAAAACCAGCATAAAATTTGTAGCATTGGATCAATTTCAAATGTTTCCGACGATCGCAGAGCGAAGGCCAGCCACATTTCTTGTTAACCTCTTATGATGTAATCTTTCAATCGTTTAAAAGAAGGTGGCCTGCGTAGACTTGCGACTTTTCAATGTTGTCAATGTATTTCTTCGCAATCGGATCATAGACATACGCACCGTAATCGATAATGGAACGAGCACACGCTCCTTACACACTTCCAAGAATCTTTGGATCAGCATACCGACCCAGCCTTCGCCGCAATGCTCCAAGTATACACCGAGTCTTCTTGGAAATATTGGACACATGATCACTGAATTGCATATTCGGCGAAAAAGTAACACCCAGGTATTTTATCCGTTCAGTGAATTCAACAGTTTGCCCACTAATCATCAAATCTGGGAGATTGTTGATGGCACCATGCTGATAGCGAAAAAGCATGGCTTGAGTTTTAGTGGGAGTGATCTCAAGGCCAAGACGAGATATTGAATCGACCATCGAAATCCAGAGGAGGTTGCAAGCTGACAAAATCTGGGATCGATTCAGCTGGTGCTACAATTAGTTGATCATCCCCATACGCCACTCGCTCATCCGATCACGATCATCGTGGCATAAACTTAGAACCCAGACTGTGGGAAAGTCACCTTGTTCCAGGTGGCTCAAATGTCGACCCGCCTCTCCAGCCTTAGCCAAATCGTAAGGCTGGGGCGGAGAAAGGCGATAGCGGAGCCTGCCTGAGTGGTCCCGAGCTTTGTCAGTCTCGTTTTTTAAACTCATCGCTGTTGGTGCCTGTGAATAAACGCTACATACGTACTGTAGATGGGGACGCAGTATACTGTAGTATAGTACATGGGGAACTAATAGCAATTTTACGAGAAGGTGGAAAGTGGGCATAATATGGTGGTGGTACAAGCATTTGGGTCAAAGAATACCTTACTAGATCTATGAAATTCGACATTCCTGTTTACCTACGTTGGGAGCTCAGAGTAAAGATGCGCCCCCTAACTGGTGGCCGACCTGAGGTAAAATAGGAGTCCGCATCTCACGACAGGTGCGCGGGCTGGGGCCATTTCTTGTGTCTCTACAGTATGTGTCTCTTCACTCTCGATGTGGTGATCATGAACAGGAACAGACCAGGAAGTGGTGGAAGTTTTTTATGAATGTCCCATATGTCATTAACACTCATTGATACAATAATCGTAGAATTGTAATTCCGCGATGAGAATTTGGGAAAAATGTCCCTTTATTGAATGATCGCCCGCTCACACATTGGTGGCAGCGTGAACACCGTTTTTTAGCATTTTGGCTTTGAGCAATTGTAGCTGCAAGCCGTGATATCTGACCCTTTTCATTCCATTTAGCTAGGTGATTTATGCCCAATTTCTTCCTTCGAAGGGGAGATGAACGGAGCAACAGGTCAGCAGCATTCTTCCCATGCGCACACAATTATCAAAATTAATTATTCTTAGCCCGAGTCGTTTGAACACTCGAGATCAAGTGCAACTGTCATCGCCGCACCGTCTTCTTTGGCATCCCTTTCAGTTTGCACGCGGTAGTCTTCCGCTGCGTAGCTTTAGATTTCGTCAACTGCGACTTCGAGATGGCGGCTCGCATTGGCTGAACATGCGGCTTGGACGCGGCCGATGTTGCGCGACTCGGTTTAGTTATCTTCGGATGTATGACCCTGGATGTCCTGGCGGTAGGGCGCACAGATCTGCCTGTCTTCTTCGGAGCAAAGCTCGAAGACTTCATCGATGGTTTCGTGAACAGGCCTGTCTTGGCACTGGGACTGGTTGGCCGTAAATTCTTGCTCGCACCAAATTTCGACGCCTTCAAATTTTCAGACGGCTGACTCGGGGAGTCCGTATCGGAATCCACGGTGCCACCTTGAGTGCCGAGCGAGGTTGAACCCCTCTCAATAGTCATTGTGCTTCCAGTGTCATCGCCGAGGTCATTTCCCCTGCGACTATTTGAGCTGACCCTCCGTCCAATAATCGAACCGTTCTTGCGAGATAGTCCTAGCTGACAGCAGATAGCGCATACCGATATCGATGTGACAAAACTGGCGATAGACAGCCCCAACAACAACCACGGCCACCAAACGAGGGGTTTCTTCTTCGGTCTCCAAGGAGTGCCTAAGTTGATCGCAGACCGCAGCGCCGATGTTGACTCGGAACCCATGGCAGTCGAATCCACACTCGGCTGTATTGAAGGCGGAGACAGACTTCTTGTCGATGTGGCGGTCCTTGTGGCAGTCGTTGTCTGCGCTGCTGTGGTTGTAGTAGGTGATGTGGCGGTTGTCGTCGTGGATGAGGTTGTCGTCTTCGTTGTGGTTGGTGTTGTAGAGGAACTCGTTGTTGATGTTGTCGATGTGGCGGATGAGGTGGTCGCAGATGTCGTAGTGGTGGTTTCGGGGGGCACTTTTGAAGACTTCGTAGCTTCGACTTGCATCGATTCGCACACAGCAGCGTACTGTTCAAACTTACGTTGCTCAAAGATGCCAGATGCTTGAATATCGCAAATAACGTCGGACCAAAGGGGTCTCGCCTTCTCTTGATTCCATTCGGCTAGCACGCATCGTTCCAGGTTCTTCTCCTCTGCCGCCCGGCTGAACTCCTCGTTGTTAGGTTCGTACATGCTCCAGGGCGGCGAAGACGATGGGAATGAAGACTCCAAGGTTGAGTTGTCCTTCGTCCACCACCATTTCGCTTTGTCGGCCCACAACGCTTTATCCGTCGATTCTTCTTCGCTTGTAGGCGATATTCTTCGCAGTCCAACCCAGATCACCCAATCCGTCAAATTCGTCGCGTTCCTGATAGCAGCGATTAGAAGCTTTTCTTTTTGCTCGCTCTCCAACTTTGGCAGATGCCAACTTTGGCCAAGGGCTTGACATGCCTTGTCAACTTTCTCGAAATCAAGTGACTCCATATTTATGACTGGGATGACGTAGAAACAGTATCGAACCGATGAATCATTGGTTCCCTGTCCAGGACATGTCATGGATCCGTGACCAGCCAAGAACGAGTGCGCTACCATGGCTGCAAGGAGCAACATGCAGCACACCGCCATCTCGTGCGGGACCCCAGAAAAGTGAGGGGTAGTAGGCTGGCAATCAGCAAGTGATCCTCTTGGCACTGTAATGTTATTGTAGGGCCACCACGCCATGGTGTGCTAACTCGCATCAACATGGGCGCATATTAGTCTAAGGTACGCGGGAAGCTGCGATCTAGAAATTCAAGGGTTCCCAAAAGCTTCTGGGCTATGATTCACCCCCAGAGCTTTTCAGAGATCGCTCGGATCTTGAATCTCTCACCCCAGTCTACAACTGCCTTGTATATATTTGGATCGCTGATAATTGTTTCTTGACTAATGTTGAAGTTCATGGATGGATCGACAAACCGAATAGAAGGCGTGATTCAAGAGCACTTTGAATAAGTACTCTAACCGAGATTCCAGTGCTTGTAGTCGTGGGGTCACAATGTCACTTTCTCCATTGTCTTCTGCTTGACGTTTAGATCTCCGTAGATCACTCGGCGCGATGACTGAACCCATTGTGATGACAATAGGGATTCCTTGATCCGTCATTGTCGCTTCTGAGCTGTCGCAAACTGTGACCTTCCCTCGGCCATTATTCCAGGTGAATGCCAGTTCATAGTCGTCACTTAGGAATTGATTGTCCCAAAGTTTTCCATCGATTGACTTCCAGAACACGTATTCACACTTGGCCGTTTTGTTTATCTTCCATACTAGGGCGCTTTGATCATGTAATATGCAGGCCTCCTTCTCGTAGTCGCAGTGCGCGACGTTCGCCAAGTTCGATTCCATGTGGCCATGGTATGATTGGTAGACTTTGCCTTTGACCAGAAAGCAATTAGTAGTTTCTCTGGCATACCACTTACAGCAGTCCCAAGCATTGCCGCTTGAGTATGGTGGCTCCACACGGTTTTCGGTGAATGCAGAAGTCTCACTCCCCAATAGTGGGCCAAAAGAGTGGAATGTGGATAGGAAAAGAAATCTGTTTGGGTTAGAAGCAGAGAGTGCGCTAGAATGTACATGTGGGAAACTGGATTGTTTCAGGAGAGCCGTGAGAAAGGTTGCTGTGTTTAAAGGTGATGTGATGATTCAATAAGAAGAAGGAAAGGTCATTATCGCGAGAGTCGCGACACTCTCGCGAGAGGAAAAGAATGGAAATAATGGGATGCAGTGAAGCGTTAGGAGGAAAGAAAAAAAAGTAACTGCGGATAAGTATATGATCACTGGATATACGTGTTCACTGATCCTCCTTCATGGCCTCGATCAGAGCCCGTATTGGCGAGCTCATCAGTTCAGACTTCTGGGCTTGGATGGGTTGATTGACTGGGCCCTTCATGGGGCAGGGCTCTTCTTGACTCATAGGGGGTGGATAATGCACCATAGGTTCCGTGTTGTGACCTTTGATGATTTTCAGCAGAAGCCATTTTATGACGTTCAAGAAGAGTTTGGCTGTGATATACGCACAACATAGTTGCACCCAGATCCAATGGAGTTTGCCTGTAAACTGATCGAGTAGTCCCATCGGCGTATATCGGCTAGCTGCGTCCAAAATAGCATTCGCTTGTGAACCAGCTGGTTGTCCGACGACTTGGCTCAATTCCCTTAGTGTACTGGCGTGTCCTTCAACTGAGGCGAAAATGTCATTCAGGCTGATCTGCCCTCGCAGTTCGTCCCTTGTGTACATCAGAAGCGGCTTGTGGATAACAGGTTTGAAGTCGGCATAGCCTGATAGCGTTGTCGTGAACATAGCGTGGTCAGCTAATGGTCTGTCGTATGGGCGCAGTTCTCCTGAGTGAGCATAATAAAGAAGAATCTTTCCACTTGCATCTTGCAGAAATGTTTCCTGCACTAAATCGCATTCTGTGGGAGCAGAGTGGGCGTAAATGATTCTAGTTTTTGGTTCCATGAATCCCGTTGTGGCTGTTTATCTTCCATACTAGGGCGCTTTGATCATGTAATATGCAGGCCTCCTTCTCGTAGTCGCAGTGCGCGACGTTCGCCAAGTTCGATTCCATGTGGCCATGGTATGATTGGTAGACTTTGCCTTTGACCAGAAAGCAATTAGTAGTTTCTCTGGCATACCACTTACAGCAGTCCCAAGCATTGCCGCTTGTGTATGGTGGCTCCAGACGGTTTTCGGTGAATGCAGAAGTCTCACTCCCCAATAGTGGGCCTTCCCGACAGCGACGATGTTCGATAATTTCCCAACATTCAGGGGCCATAATTGGGACAGCTTCCTCATGATGGCGTTGTTCCCATCCTGATTTCGCGAAGTTTGTGTAGGCTTCGACCACAGTTTTGACCTTCGAACACTTGTAAGCAGCGCTGTCGTACTTTGCTATGTTGCGCTTGTAAATGGCGACCTTCGCGACATAAACCTTTGTTCGGTCGTTGTCCTTCAGTGCGGTCTTGCAATTGTAAGCAGCTGTTGTCAGATTCAAGGTGATTTTTGCACTTCCGTTCTCGCAGAGCAGTGGCTGAGAATTCGCTCCAGTCAGCATAAAGGTACATGTGAGCAAAAGGAGTGCGACCGATGAAATAGACCAAGTTGAATGACTTGAAGTGAACAGGATGCTGTCAGCGGAATCCGTTGCCATGTCTCGAATACGTTGGTTGGCTACAGTTGAACCTATTAGACTAACTGCCCGACCCCCGATACTGACCCTGGACGGTCAAATAGGTTCCCTCTTTAGTAAACTGCCGTCCTCAGCCGCAACAGAACTGCTGCCTCCCAGTCGGGGTTGCTGACCCAAGCAATGAGGGGCAAACGCCTAGACCAACTGATCGCGAGCCGCCGCCGCTCCAAGGCACTTTTGAGTGCTTCTGTGTTCAAATTGTTTAGCTCATTGTGTCTTCAAATTGTTCGTCTGATCAGTTGGCCAGACGCCTCTAATATTTTGCACATAGTTTTCTTTTGCACCCAGGAACATATTACAATTTTTGGTTTCTCAAAGTTCGACTTCACGGTTGGCGATGTTTCTTGTCAGTCGAATAAGGCTTCTATTGGTTTGTGCTTGAGAGAAATACGATAATCCATATGTTGTTGCATCGCGACAAGATAGCCCATCCACAACTATGCTCTCATAACCACGCTATGCACCTTTCAGGAAGTCTCCAGCTTTCGGGGAGCCTCGCAGGGCCGCCCGCTAGCCACCAAAACTATGCTTTCTGGAAACCTTCACTGTGCGTGCAGTTGGCGCACATCTGTGCCTGTCATTCAATGACTTGTGCTTGGTTCTTTCAGCCGAATGACGACCCCTGGAAGTATGGTGCGAACTCCTGCCGAATATATGGGAGTACAGTTACCTGTCGCAGATGATCATCATATTGGACAAGAGCAAGGCCGGGGGGTGAAGGAGAATGCTTCCACGTCACTGCATTTTTGTATGGGGGCAAATCGCGCGGATCATACCACTGGGACCAAGCCTGGCAGGCGAAGGAGAGAGGTTGCCGACCGAAGTCGGCAGTACAAATATTTTGACCGCAAATTTTGCGACCAAACCTGCAGCTGATGCATCAACCCGAGGGGTTGACGTTTCCCAGCCAGGGGAGAGTATCGATTACTCCCTCCCCTTCGCCATGGCCAACCAGGCACGAGGGTTATACCACAATGTATCGCGGGTCCATCCAGAAAGCATGGATAGCGTGCTTCCGTAGCGATAGACCTCACGACATTTTGGCTGTTTGACAGTCAGACAAGATTGGCAAGCATGCATCGATCGTATTCGCAAGCAAGGCAAAGAGACATCAGGGAGCAACACACCGCCACTCTGCCATCACATGGTCACGCAAGTCTTCTCGCTCAGGGGCGGGGCATTGATCATCCGTTCGAAGAAATCGCTCAGCTTTCGATAGGTCAGACGATTCGACAACGTAGACAGAGCCTGCAGTGGAGGCAGGTAGCAGGTGACATCTGACATCAAGAGGGAAAGTGGTTTTTGAGTCGTTCAGCCAAGTCAAGTGCTAGTCGTGACACTAACCAGAGAAGTCTTGAGGTCCACTGGCTGACCACAACCACAGTCCAGGCGAGTTCGAACCTTTGCCAATCACCGCCGTCGATCTCAGAGGCGGACTCACTAAAACAAGCCGCCAATGAAACTACTGGAAGCCGAGAATGAGTTTAATAGCCTTACCCAGCTTCTCCTCAGACGCGGCGTCCTTGCTGATCACGCCAGTCGAAATCAGTCGTTCTTCCTTGGAGCAAGTCCCCACTGAAACCGAACCTCGTTTTATTGTGCGGCAGGGCAGCAGAAATTTTGGGCTCACGCTTAGCGAGTTCATCGGCCAGATGCTCGGCACCCGCGTACGGTTTGACCCCGGGAGAAAAATGCAGCTCGACGTGGAAGCGCTCGTCAGAAACCCGGTCTTTGCTCTTGTCCTCGAACAGCATGATGACCACCTGCGACAGGTAATTGTACTCCCACACATTCGACAGGTATTCGGTCGCACGTTTCCACTGCTCGTCTTCAGGCTGAAGCCAGGCATTACTCTGCCACCCCCCAAGAGTCAGTTCAGCCACTCACCTCCAATAGATCGCCGTATCGCAGCACGTTCATCAACGAATGCAGATGGCTCTTGCTCGTGAAGTAGAGCCGCGTCCGAACTCGTCGCGTCGGCGATTCGATCCCTTCCGAGGCCCTGTTTCAAAGCAAACGGGATACAGCCTCTACTAGCCATCATTCAGGCGATGACTTCACATACTCTGGGTCCAGGCTCGTGGCGGCACCATCTTCGGCTTTATCGACGCAGGCCTTGAGATCGCACAGAAGTTTCTTTATCAGCAGGGTGCAAGTACCGCGCCCGATCGCCAGCTTTTCGTCCTTCTCGATTCCGTATTCCTGGAAGAAAAGCGAGGAGTGTACTGCAGAAAGAAACGGTGATGCGGTCACAAGAGCTTACCTGCGGCACTACGACATCGGCCAGCAGCTTCGCTCGTTCGTACAGCTCGTTGGTTTCAGCAGCGCGAAAGTGTTTGACATTGTGCTCGAGATCGTACTTGATGCTCTGAAACCATGCAGACTCATGCTCACTTCTATGCTCCTGGAAACGTAAACTTACGTCGTAGATGTCCTGTATCTTCGATATCTCGTAAACGACCTGTCCGTCCATCTCCTGGTGAAACTCCTTGGCCAGCTTCTTCCATCTGTGCTCGACAAGGTCCCACGTTTCGCCTTCGTACAATTTCACGTCTGCAAAGGAGACAATCTGGTTAGGAACAATTTTTGGAAAGATGTCTCGCCTACCTTTCAAAGCTGGATCCTTGCATTGGCCTTCGATGACAGCGCACAACTTGTTCATCAGATGCCAAACTGTCTCGCATTGTTTCTTCGGATTGCCGATCTGGCGCAAGGCCTTGTTCATGGGCTGCGACTTTGACGGGTTCAACTAAAAACGAGACTTTGACGGGTCGATGATCAACGATGATCAAGACAGGCTTCACCTCCATCGTGTCCTGTTCAGTAGGCACCCTGTCCAGCTGGAAGAACTTCTTCAGGCGACTCTTCACTTTCTCTTGATAAATCCTAAATAAAGGAGGAACGTGAGATTCTGCACAGACATTGGAAGCTGGCTTTCTTACCGCACGTTCTTGTCATCGTCCAGGAGTCCATCCGTATCAGCCGACTTGACCATGTGAACCAGCATTGCCGCTGGCTCGGCGTCCATCGCCAGAAGACCCTAAAGTACGAGAAGCTAACAGCTAGCAGAAAAACATCGCAGCGATCTTACCTTCGCGAAAGCAGCTGCTGTCATTTGAACGCGGCCCTCGTCCGAAGCGTAGATCTTGAGGTCGTGGCGGTAGGTGTTGTGCAGACGTAGAAATCCTGTGCCCGACTCGTCCGCTAGAATGAAAATAAAATTGGAGTCACGCCTTGTTATAACACCAGAAAAGGCTTACTTCTTCCACTAGGGTACAGGCGACGAAACCCTCGGCCCGTGGCCTCAGCCTGAATCAAGCCGGCTTTTGTCAGCTCTCCACCCCATTTTGCCGTCAGATCGAGTCCTGTAGTCGAACCGTCCTTCCGCTTCAGTTGAATCTTTCTGTTGATGCCTGAGAAGGTCCCATACCTAAAATTAAATATTCAGTCAGCTGTCAGCTGGTCTCACACCTGGAACCATACATTTCCAGGACGGACTTCAAGTGCGTCAAACTCGATCGCAGTTTGTCGGCGGGGTCAGCCTGAGTCCTGCTCAACTCTTCTCGGACCATGTCGAGTACCGCTTGCAGCTGCTCCGGCTTCTTCAGCTTGGATTCGCTGGTTCCTGGCCGACGAGTTTTTTCGAACAGCTCCATCCACCTGAAACAAGGTCCAATACCGTAAGTTCAGGACGTAGTGGGGAACTTTCCTGTAAATTACTCCGGTCCGCTGACGGCCATCTTCAGTTTCTGTTTGGGCGTGCGGTCTCCATGCCTGATCATGGCCAACACGCATCGCAGCTCCATGTCCGTACCTGTCGTCGTAGGCACCAGACTTCGATTGCCCTCTAAAAAAGAATGCATTCTATTTATGGTCGCTCAAGCTTTATAATGGACCAGAGGATCTGACCTCGGGGGACTGGCTCGGTCGGGATTCCACCCAGGAACCGTTGCCTTATCATGTCTCGCAGGATCTTGGCTGTGTGCTCGTAGTAGCGGCTCGATGCCTTGACGAATGAGAAGCCGTTCACGTCGCATACGAACGCCTTGCCGTCAGTTGTACGCAGGATGTCAAAACCGCAGACCGTTTGCTAGAAGGACAAAATCAGTTACCAGGACACCTCTGCTCACAAGGAGTCTCCTACCTTGAAGTGTTGCACGATCAGCCTGGCCATTATCTTCTCCTTCAGGGACAGCGTCACTGGATATCGCATTTCTTTTCCCGACGCGTTTCGGTCCACCTTAGCCGCGAGTGATGGTGCTTTTCGTGCTTCAGCGTAAGCGTGATTCGGCCCCACGGCGTACACCTAAATGGATCAAAGTGGGGTGGGCTCTGGACCATCTGACAAAGAAATCAACCTTACCTTGACATCGATGCCTCCAGTCTGCAGGAAGTCTTCGTACACGTATGAGCCCTCTCTTCGTATTTTTCCGGTCTTTTCGAACTTGCTGCAATGTTCTTTTGTCTGAAAAACGAGCATGTCAGCTGAATTCAAACTGGCACGTATTGTACCTTTCGGAAGAGATGCTGCGAACCCCCGCCGGCCGACGTAGGGAAGTAGACGATGATATTATGATCTTCGGCAGAGACGGGCTTCTCAACGAACGGTTTTTTGAAAACCTCGCCATCGATGGTGATTTGGTCGTCATCCTCGACCAGTTCGGCTAAAAGTTGGCTAACTCACAAGAAATCAGCGACCAAAACCTTTCGTAAACTTACTCGGCCTGTGTTTTTTGTCTCGCCACACGACTGCGTACCTTGGAATGTCCACGCGGGCCCTCGCCAGGACTTCGTACACTTTCGTCCTGCAGGAACAAGCGAGTGTACTCGCGGCAATTTACCTACAACTTATGACATGCGCAGCGCTTACCGATCGAGTAACGGGTGCTGCATTTCGAGATCGTTGGGCAGCCACGGCTTTCGGAGATCAGCGTACGCTTTCACCTTTTCTAACGGGTAGCCTTTCGAGTAGAAGGCGATGAGCACTTGCACGGTCGGCCATGTGTCGATCGGATCTTGCAAGATCATCTTCTCAGGGAGCACTACCACTTCGAAGTAGACGCGGAGGCGCTCAAGCATTTTCTGCATCGGCGGACTTTCGGCTTTCTTGGCCATAGCGCAAACGCCCACGACCGGCAGCAACGCTGTTTCACTTGCTGGAGACCGCGACAACGATGAGTCGGGAGACGAAGGAGACGCCATCGGACTGACTGCGCAGACGACGGGGGAGAGAATGAGCCAATGATTTCTGGCTCATCGTCAGCATGGCAGTATCAGCAGTATAAAGTCAGGCATTGTAAAGAGTGGTTCACATAGTGATATCGCTCTAGACATATGTAGATATCCTCTATGTACATATCGTACAATACTGTACATGTTTCATAGAACGTATGCTAGCTTAGTAAGGAAGATGACACGGTTCTGAAAAAAACTGTGTATATTAGTGCATTGGATCGAGTGTATGTTCAATGGCTAGTTTTTATTGCCTGTTGTGACCATGCTCGCACTTTACTTGGTCACTGGCCATTTTCATTAGCTTGCCCCACTCGATTTATTTGCAGCGGTGCATAACATGTAGTAAGATTTGAGCAGCCTTTTTTTCGTAATGGTCTGAAGCTGATTATGATAAGACTCGGAATAAAACTTGAGATCAACATCTTGCACAAAAGCCATTCACTAGCAGAACCTCAGGGGGCAGCTACAGTATATCGTATACTGTGTCTATGTCTAGGCGTCTTTTGCTGCGATGAGTACTGCAGATGTATATGAGCAGAATTATTCATATGAAAATTTTTCGAAACTACTGATCACCCTCGTAACCTTCGTGCCTGGTAGGCCATGGCGAATGGGACAGCGCTATGTGCATTTCGGAATTCGAATTCCGCGCTTCGCTTGGAACACTCATTGTCAGTACACCACGAAGTAATGCTGTGTTTCCTCGACGCATTATTTTGTCTATGAGGTAGAGATATCGCCAGACCCTTGGTCATTGGGCGGCGCCCACGGTTAGTTTCGTTGATTATTTTTCATTGGGTTCTCGCCAGTTCTAGCTCACACTCGTTGGTTTTCCGGCTAATATCGATGTATTTCATGTATTTCATTTCCCTTACAGGGCTGAACCACGGCTCTGGCCTCCCCAGACGTGTGGTAGCTTAATCTGGTTTTACGTATTTCGAGTATTTCTTTTCTTTTCTAGCTTGGGGTCAAGTATTCCTCGAGTTGGTTCGGTCGCCGCCTGGTTTGTCGTCAGCTGAACTGGATCACCGAGTCCGAGTTTACGTGGTTCCTGTGCTACCCCCCTTGAATCATGGTATCTGAGGCGACTGGAATTTTTCTGACCGTCTAAGTACGAGTACACTTGAGATGTTGGGGTGTTGGGGCTTCTGGTCCTACGGGACTCGGGGAGCGCTTGTGGGCCCTAGATGGTTGGTGTCTGATTCTTCCATACTTTCTGGAGATTCTGCCGCCGCTGGACGATGGGTGCCTGATTTTTTTCCAGCCCTCTGTCTGGTGGCGGGTATCTGGACTCCTGATGTCTGATTCTGCCGGATGCTTTGGTGCTCGCGGAAGGTTAGAGGGGTGCTCTTTCTTTCTTTTAGCTTCCGTTGCCCGCGGTCACTGAAGATTCAGCTCCTTGTGATAACTAGTGATCGCCTCGTGATTTTGGGGTGATGGGGTGTGTTGCGTTGAGCATTCCTTCTATAGGCAGCCCGTGTATGCGTTCCTTGTAGACCACTAGGGCCGTCAGAGGGCAGCCAGCCGCACCTACCTTGGTTCGCTGAACCCTTCAGGTGGACTTTATGTTCTGCCGGGTTAAGTTTTGGGAATCTCTTGGTCGCCTCTGATTCCTATCGCCTTTTTCTGACGGAGCTGGAAATTTTGTATGGTGTGTCCCCCTGTAGGTTTTCTCGTTTCGCGGAAGCGTTTCGTTTTCTCGTTTAAGGAGGGAGTGTAATAGGCGTGGATACCTTATCTGCTCCTATCAGTGCACTGGTTCAGAGACTACCTCTCCTAGGTCAGGGCCAGACACGAGGCTGATTGTGAGAGCGAGATCGAGGCCGAGTGACTGGTTTGGTTTGCACGTATTGGGCGGTGCCTGGTGTCGAGTTCCTGGTATGAATGGCACTCCAGGTAATTCTAGGCTAAGGACCATCAGAACCACCGTCAGGACCGACACGCGCGGCCGGCCTCTGAATTGCGAACCCAAAAAGCCCTTGTGAGCGGTTGGAATAATAAATGATATACGAGGTGTCGCGAGCTATGTGGGCTCGCTCCTGTGGCTAAGGCCTCCATTGGCTTGTCCTTGTATCCCCTAGGATAGGCCAAGGATTGCCCCACGCTCCTGCGCGAACGGTCTCGTGCACGATCGCTTGTCGCGTGCTTTTGAGCAGGCGGTGTCAAACTTCTGACGGGTATGATCGCCAGAGCTCATAGGCAGGACACTTCCAAGATCATGTCACGTGAGAATCACAGACCAGCACAGAACTCCTCGCAAAAAAATTCACTGATGTTGCCTGAAGCAGTGCTATTGATGCGTTTTGCGCAGAACATGATTCTAAAGAGGGCGAATCGGTGAACAAAATACAGATTCCCATCGACAAATCATGGCGGAGGGGACAGCCCCATATATGCATCAGAGTGTTAGTCTCTACCGAATTTAGTGCATTCTAACCGCGCGAATTCGCCAGGTCATTGTGTGCACAGTTGTCAGCTTATTTCTGGTGCTGCTACAGTATTACTTTCTAGTAACGCGTTTCGTATCGTTTCGGAATATCGGCCAGCCAGTTAATGTGCAGCCACAGGATCATGACGTCTAGAGTGGGCGCTTTTATTAGTTGACTCCACCCTTCCGCACCTTCCGGCTCATCACGAAGCCTTGTTCGTGTACAGTATAGAAGGCTGGCGCTTGTCAGTTGCCCACCGCAAGGTACTTCAGGAATGTCGTCATGTTCAGGTAAGGTGGGTTCTTGCAGGTTGCCATGTGACAAATGCCAGTCGAGCAGATCTCGTGAGCACAGCACAGCATTGCTGTAGTCAGTGCACCTCGCAGGTTTCATTTCAAGGCTGTGGTGTTGTGGTCAGGGCTTACTTCGGGCTTCTCATTCTCTCATGGCCGACCAATCAGCGACGACCGCGTTGCCACTCACTTTACATTCTCCCACCCAAAGTATTGTAGACAATGCTGAGAAGTCATTCGAACCGAGTCTGGTCATCGAGTGCAGTCGGCTGTCGTTGAGCCAGTTCGAGACTGTTGGAAGTCGGCTTGGCCATGTCGCATGCATCGCACACGAACACGAGCGAAAAGTCGGACGCGTCGGTGAGTACCTGATAAAGCTTGGACAACTTTCTGTGCTATTTCTATGCTTCCAGCTCGACATCGACAAGATCTTCTACCGAGACCTGCAGCGACAATTCGTGGTCGATCTGCTGAAGAAAGAGGGCGACTAGCTGCTGCGTTGCGGATCGGACGGGGGAACTGTGCCCAGTGTGAACCACAATCACGAAATCATGCACTTCAAGTTCGGCGAGCGACAGCGGGTAAGTGACTCGCACTGATGCTGAGGGTGCAGAGGGATCAAAGCCTCCAGAAGGCAGCAGTGCCGACTTGTATGTTGGCGTTGCAGGAGTACAAGTTCGATGGCCCCGTGTTCAACACCCTTGCAAGGACTGCTGGCCCACTACTACCACACGCAGGATCCCGTGACGAAAGGGGGCCATTGCAAGTTGCTGACTCCGGCCATGGTCGAGTTCGAGTTGATCGATCCGTAGCGCGTGAAACTGGAGAAGCAGCTGGGCGCGGTTAGTTCTTGTTTCAACAAACACACATCCTCGAATAAGGCGCTCACCGTTTCAGAGAAACTTTGGCCAAGTGTGGCGTGCGAAGCTGCTGCCGGCTGGTCGCAAGGGAAAAGAAGAGACGGTGGCCGTGAAGATCCTGACGGGGGACAGCTCGGAGAAAGACCCAAGAGTGCCTGGCCGAGGCGAAGATCATGAGCCTGCTCGATCACGAGAACGTCGTCATCATCCGCGGAGTCTCGTTCGGTGCCGGACCGTCGGGAGCGCCGCAGCTGCAGCTGATCCTCGAGTACTGCAATGGTAAGCGGACTGGCCCTGGGCTTCCTCAAATATCATTTTTGCCCCTTTTTCAGCCGGGTCGCTGGACAAGCTGTTGGAATAGGACAAGCTGACAGAAGAGGGCAAAGCGCGCGGTTTGCTGGACGCGGCCAAGGGCATGCAATACCTCCACGAGCGGGAAATCATCCACAGGTAAGCCGAGGCTACGGTTCGCCATCGTTTGCAAAGACGGTATTTTCACGGACATCGCTTCTCGCAACTGCCTGGCGCACAAGGTTGGCAACCGGACAGTCGTGAAGATCGCCGACTTTGGCCTGTCGAGGATGGCCCCGGACCACTACGAACTCGCCTCCAAGCGGAAGCTGCCCGTCTTCTCCATGCCGCCGGAGTCGTTGCAGACGCGCGAGTGGACGAAATCGAGCGACGTGTGGAGCTTCGGCATCCTGATCCTCGAGGTGAGCGCTTCTGCTGTAAGTGCTGGCCTGAAATGCACACCCTGTCCTTCAGATGTACAACAAGGGCCGCAATCCGTACGAGCAGTACTTGAACAGCCAGAAGATGGACGTGCGCGCCGTGATGAAGTACCTGCAGGAGGGAAAGAGGGTCGACCCGCCGCGTGGAATGCCGCCCGAGCTGGCCGAGATCGCCAACGCGTGCATGTCGAAGAACGCCAATCGACCGGCCATGGAACAAGTCATCGACATGCTCAAAGAATACGTCTCCAAACATCACGGCCCTTAGTGATCGAGTGACGGGCCTTGTCGCGTGCGACCGTGTGCCTGCGCGTAGGCCGATGTTGGGTGCGCTGAAGAAGAAAATGAGCTGAACCCCTTGCATCCTGCTGAGATCAGAAGTTCGTCTCCGAGGCCCATCGCACGCTTATCTCCCAGCTGCCTGCGAGCACTACTCATTCGCACACATTTGCATGATCTTCGCACAAGCTCACACATTGTCAGCATACAACCAAGGTCACGTTACGTGAAACCAATGGACTGAAACGCAGCATGTCACGAATCACAAGCAGATAAGATCGCTGCCTCTGGCATTTGGGGGAGAACATGAATGTGAAGGACACAGAATTGGTAACTACAGTAGGATCGAATATAAAGTGAAGTGCGGACTTGGCCGACGAAAAACGGCAGAAGGTCAAAAGCCACTTTTCCGCGAACGCTCATATTCCGGCCTATATTTTCAGACCGTGGAAATTTTCCAGGCGACTGTGAATGCGCGGATGTCGATTCATGTCCTGCTCTGCTGTGTTCGTTTCGTGGTCCGTGCTTGACCGCCAGGACCAACAGAGAAATGCCTGGTGGTGCCTTGCACCGAAGTGTCTCTCCCGCATAACCCATTGTAGTCTTGTCTGTCGGTGCATGTCAGAGCACCCTAGCTGTGTGTCATTGTAACCGGGGGATGCTTTGACATTGATATTTGCCCATGTCAAACAGACCGCTGGCTATGTGCCGACCAAGGTTAAAGCAGTTATATGTTCATGTTCATGTTTTACCACATCACCAAACGCTTATGCGCACTCGAGGGTGAAGGGACACATTTTACACGAAATGATTTATCGGCCCGCGAGTCGAACACTCGCCCGTAACTGCGCACCTGGCGTGAGAGGCAGACGCCTAACCCACCAGGCCATGAGTTTATATCCTTTGCTCTATAAAGTGATCTTGCTCCTGTCGGGGTTCTTGTTCCAACTTCGGCCACATTCTCTCGCCTGACGTCACAATGGCACCAACAGGGTGGCAAGACATGCGTCGTTTTGATAGAAGCAAAACAAGACTTACCCTGACTTCCGTTCTTGAGTTATGCGGCGAGCCTGGACTAGCAAATACTTTTACATGACACGATAGTTGTGAGGCCAAAGTCGTGTGTGGGGGTGTTGTGGGACCGACTATTTATTTGATCTTCCAACTAATTAGAAAGAATGTCCTTCAGAGGTAGAGTGAACGCAGGCTTCCGGCCAGTTACTTCGCTTTTGATGTCTATGAATTTTGATGGCCTGTTCCTTCCCCTCATCCAAATTCCAAACTTTGGATTCTGGCACTTGGAACTGTACATTATTCGACAGTATGTATTTGAGGCAAATGTTTGAGGGTGGTTATGATATTTAAAAGGCAAACTATGGTGCAACTGGCCGCGGGCTTGTTAGGTCTGAATTCGCGAAGAAAAAGCAACGCTGAAGAGGCATTGCAACTTTTACATGTCTTGTTTCTTCGTAGAAATAGATGGCTAATGGAGAAACTAGTTCCACTTGGTTCCTGTTTTTATGTCCTATGCATCACTGATTACTTTCCACAAATATGTATGGTTATTTACATGCGTTAACATTTCGAACACCCTTTCCGTCAGTGACAGAATCGAAGAGTAGAATCGTGACGCGTGAAACAGAACTTAAGAAACTCGGGTTGTAAGGCATGTGATGGGCATTCGATTCGATCATGCAGCCTCTAATGTAATCCCGAATCGACCAGGCGAAACGACTTTGACGAATGAAGATTTCGCTTACATCACATTTGAAGCAGTGGGGAGGCGTGAAAGAAAAACTTGTTTGCGTACTCATGCAGGCATTTATTCGAAGAAATATTATTTGGAGGCTGGCATTTAATGAGAGCATGATTTACGAGCTGCACTCCCACTGCTACCAATGTGGTCATGCGAGTAGCTTGATAATAGTATGCCCATATATAGTTCTGGCGCCCACACGGTCTCGATGAATTGTTAGTTCCTAGTTAGGTTTGAAAACTGATCCTCCAATGAACCCCTGACATTATACCTTTTTCCGGTCACACCCATCTCGGTCGTATGCCCATGCAATTATACTCCAGGGACACTTCGACGGAGGAAACTGGAAGGTTGAACTTTATTTAAGCTTCGATTTCACGTCTCTACCTACGCAGATACACGAGTCACGAGGTGCCCGTATGACGTATATTTAGATTAGAGTATGAGCAAATTACTTTAAAAACAGGACAACCAAAAGCTCTGGGATTTTACGCTCCAAGTTCACATTGAGCTTATTCGATCGAGACTATGACAGCTCTCTTATCAAACTCAACCCATGCCTAAATTCCTGTGGGCGATTCCTAAGCTCGTTTGCTTCTCAAATTTATAATACTCCACCCGCGGCCATTTCACAAAACTCGCGTTCAAGTCCTTATAAGGAATAGGACCCGAATAAGGAGCGAGAGGCCTCGATCAATAAGGTAGACGACCAGCAGCTGGTGTCGCGATTGTGATTCGAGAAAGGGCTCGATTTATATTTCGTTCCTTTGGGCCGTCTTGGCAAATGGTCTGGCGAGTAACATACCTAGTTTTTCTCACTCAATCTTTCCTCGGCTCTTTACTCTCGTCATTACGGCCTCGTGCTGCTAATAATAATAATGGGAAATAATCCCTAATGGGAGCCGCCAAGTGGCTTTTCATCTGCCTAATTTGGAAGTAGCTTAGAAAAAGCTGCGTTGGCTCAGCTTCTTATTAGTCCATCAAACGTAGGCGGGATGAGTGGGTGTTTTTTAAGAACTGATCCTATGCATGTATCGTGTTTATCGTGTTCATTTTTGCAGGAGCTCGGCTTTGGCCAGTTTTGATTCAGTTCGTGCGACAGATCCCGAGGATGGCTCTGATACGTCATCTATTGGCTGTTGTGTTCGTATTGGCGTATTCTAATTGGAGTTACGGGGCTGCTATTGTTGAGGACGAAGGTAAAAAAGTTCAAAAATTCTCGGTGATATTATCATTATATGGAGGAAGGCAAGAGCTATTTGGATGAAAAATCGAAATGAAAGACCGATCAATCGTTTCTTCAGGGACTTAAAGATTAGTTTGTGGTGGTATGACTCTGAAGACCCGCTAGGAGAGACCAGAAAGCGCGATTGCACACCAAGCATCTGATCGTGGACTCTCCACATTTTTGATTAAGCAACGAGACACTCGGGTGATAATTAGGGCTCGAACTTTACAATGAGATGTCCTGATGGGCAATATTTCTTACAGTTGCCTTTCTGCAATGTTTCTAGCCTCTTATGCGAGCTCCTCGGGTATCTCTCTCTAAAGGACAGAAAATACATGCCCACGCACAGCACCTAATCGTAAGGCTCGCCAGCTATTTCCACAAAATAACAACCAGTGCTCAAGCAAGCATGCCCCTCCAGCACCACGAAAACCTTATTTTCAAATATAATGCCATGGACGGAAATCATTATCTTACCTAACCCGCAATTACGCCCGTGGCAACCCGCCCGTTCTCATTTTCTAGTCTACTTGATTGTTGTTTTATTGCCCACTCATAAAATGTGGTAGGCAGACACCTCGCTCACGGAAATGATTTTCTAGTTCAAAGCAATTACGTCAGATTTACTTTGCTTTTAGATTATTTCGACCGGGAGTCCAGACGATCCAACAGCGCAAACTTTTTTCGCGCAGCTCGTATTTCTGGAGATTTGTTTCAACAACTGGAAGCACTCAATCGAATGGTCCACCATGCACAACAGTAAGACGACCTGATTGAGCTCGTTTTTGCGCTCTTTGGTATCTGCCCTATACTTCCCCGAGTGGTATACCTAAGAGTCTATTGCATGTAGAGGATCATCAGGGGGTATAAAACCACATGATATTCTAGAGGTCGCACACATACCAAAAGATGCACGTACTGACATAAGGATCAGTAGACGAGATGGATAGCCACATGGGAGTCTAAGGGGTGAGTCCCGCTCTTGGACGCTTGGCCAGCTGTGCATTCAGACAGCAAACTAACCACTGCGCCAAAAAGTCACTTTCACCTGCCAAAATTTGGGCCATTTAGCTAACAGTTTGTCGAACTTCAAAAAGTCAAGTCAACCACAATGTGATTTTTTCTGTAAAATTGCGACAATTTGTACTCTAATTTTAGGGAAGGCTGCCGTCGGGATGGACAGGAGTGTTCGTGGAATGCGGCTGATGAAATGAAATGTTGTCACAGGCACATCTGCCGCTGCAATTTGTTCGGTGCCAATTGTCGATGCGAGATGAGACTTGGCAAATAAAAAACCATTTATTCCAACCGAATAACACAGATTCTGGAAAACAGGATCTCGTATTGAAAGTGAACGTTGGCAGTAGATAAACGGCTGCTGTGTTGCATCGAGGCATGGGTGTGCTTGCATGCTCACGACATCTTTGTCTGATAAAGTGCATCACTCAAAGAACGTTTTATTTTTAAGTGTTCAAACAGGGCGAACGATACAAATAGGTACTTGGAAAATGATTGGTATCAAGCATGTCTAGTGTACGAGCATACTGTAGCAGGCAAGAATAGCACTGGTCAATGTAATGATTGCAACCATGGGTAAAAAAGCATGAGACCGGGAAAGAGTGTTCACTGACAAACGTTGTAGTGACAAATGCGACTATAACATTGATTATCGGTCTGGCACGGTGCTCCTGAAGCGACGCTTCCTGACACCGGCCCTTCCAAAGCACACTGGCCACTCCAGCAGAATCCCGAGTAGCATTGTATGTCCGAAGTGCAGTAACCTGAAGGCAAATCTGTGAGTGTGGTCCATCGAAGGTTGCTAAGTCACTTACCACCACCGCCCACTTTTCCAGCCAGGCCACTTTCTCGGGCACATCGGCCACCGAAGCACAAACCGGAGAAGCAGTCGAATGAGGCCGAGCAAGCTCCTCCTTCACGCACTCCACCATGACCGAGTTGAAGTTGCGAGAAAGTGCCCGTAGCGCAGTAACCGTTGTAGCACCAGCCGGATATGCACTGACTGGCCGAAGAACAATAAGAGCCATCGGGTTGAAGCCCTGGGAGATAGATCGATCCACTGATACTGCTGGCGCAACGACCATTGTAGCACATGCCGCTCAAACATTGGCTGTACGAACTGCATACAGACCCATCGGGTAAGTAATTATAACCGATATACTGACTCGGGAAGCCGCCCATTCGTTCGCATCGAAAGTTGAAGCAGACCGAACTCGCGCACTCGTAGGCATAGGTGCAGCGACTGCCATCAGGAAGCAAGCCAGTGACCACGCCAGTGACCACGCCCAGCGATCGCTGACCACAAAGTCCGCCCACGCACAAGCCAGAATAGCACTGACTGCTGAACGTGCACGGCGAGCCATCGGTCAGCAAGGCCGTAGTCGCGCACACACCAGTCGAGGAACAATAGCCGGATGAGCACTGGCTACTGTAGGTACAAGGCTGGTTGTACGGGACCAAATTGGAGTAGGGTGGGATTTGGCCATAGGTCGTGTAGGCGCAGTAACCTCCTGAGCACAGGTTGGATAAGCACTGCGTGGAGTATTGACATCTGGCATTGGCGGGTAAGAGGGTACCACCACCACCGGCGGTCGATCCAATCGGGCCACAAATGTAATTGTTGCAAACGCCCGAATAGCATTGACTGGCCAGCAAACAATGACCCTGATCGCCAACCAGGCCTGGGATAGGGCTATCCAACGAGCACACATTATTGTAGCACAGACCAGAGTAGCATTGGCTGTTCGAAATACACGGGCCTACAATCACTATGATCAGCCTGATAGCTGGGCCAGGGCCAGACGCACTTACCACCGCCTCCAACTTTGCCTCGCAGTACACTAGATCGTGCACAAAAGTTGTTCCAGCAAAAGTTAGACTCGCATTCAGCATTGGACACGCAAGATCGGGTCTCGCCAAACCCAGCATCAATAACGCTCCCAATGACTCCGATGGGGCGGACATTGTTTTGAACGCACACCCCATTGACGCAATTCTCCGAGTAGCATTGATCATTGAAACTGCAAGCACCACCGACTCCAACTGCAAATATCAGTGTAGTACTTAACAGCCATAATAAACGCCTCTGATCACAAGAGCGCTAGGAAACTTCGATGCTGACATAGCAATAACCTAGTTATGCGACCCAGACACGCCCTATACCCTTATTCCAAATCTGAAATCTAGTTTGGAGCACTCCATCCCATCCCATCCCAGTAGATAGAACACGTACCCTTAAAGCCGCCGGCTACTCCCAGCGAACCTTGGCAAAGACCATTTGTGCACAGACTTGACCAACACTGCGAGTGGTAAGAACACGGACCGAATGCCTGGACTTTGCCCCCAGCGTAGTCCCTGGCGCAAATGTAATTGGTGCAAATGCCGGAATAGCACTGGCTGTCGAATCTGCAAGGGCCTGAAAAGAAAAGCTCTCGTCGGCGTCAAAGGGGCGTTCAGCCCTTAGCATGGGTAATTTGTGATGGAGGTCAGCGGTGTCGGTTGGGAAAGCAGGACTGAGAAACCCATGCTGACCAGTGCGCCCATTGATTGTGCTTGTGGCACCTGTCGAGCTGCGCCACCAGGACCTGCACAGTGGAAGTTGACTGCTGCCTTGACCGTAGCAGCAGCAGCATTTTACATCGGCAGTCAAACCTTCCGAGGAAGCCAGGCGTGGGGACTGGACACAAGCATCCAATCGGAGCACCTCGACAGGGTACCGGGACCCGCGGCCTGGTATGCAAAAGTTCCTGGTTTACCAACTGATTGAACCCGGACAAGACGCCACTACCAAGCTGTGTCAAACGCCAGACCAGTGCATTGCAGCCACTTGACATCAGGCACAGGTATGGCCGCCTTTGTTGTAACATCCCCCCTTCCACTTATGCCTGTCCCAGCTCCACATACCGCCACTTCCAACTCTGCCAGGCACGGGACTGTCGGTAGCGCATATCAGGCTGTTACAGAAACCAGAAAAGCAATCGGTATCATATCGACACTGGCCGCCTTCTCGGATGCCTTGTCCATGGCCTAGAATAAGACTTGCCACCTTTCGGAAAAATAATTTGTCGAAAACTTACTCAAAGCGAATGCATTAAGCAGAAAAAGCAGTAAAGTACGTGCGGCCATTTGTGCAGCCAAGGTGACGACCAATATGTCAGGCCACTGTCAACGAGTACTGAATCGAGGAATACTCTCGGAACGACACCAATTTGGAACTGGAACAGGAGCGGGCAAGGATTGGCTTTTTCTCTGGCTACTATGGTGTACGAGCGAACAAATGGCGAAGCACTGCTCATGTTGTCTCTTCCTATGCACCCCCTCACAACACCCGATACAGTGGTGGCCCAAAAAACTGGCCCTATTATTACAGGCGGACTTGTGCTATGTTATTGAGCTATATAGAGAACGGAGGCTTGATTAGGTTCGTCCATGCGCACTGGTTAAGAGTCCCTTTTTATCCTCCATTCTATCATGGGCCAGTTCCTCTTTCCAAAATCGTGCGCCGTAACGACCAGGCCCTCATGCACATTTTCACATTTAGAGCACAAGGCAAACTCCGGCTCATCCTCGCATTCGCATTTGAATCTATTATTCGTACACAAGGACTCGGTTAAATCGCTACTCTCTCCCCTCCCTCCCACCTGCCTATCTGGGCCATCAGCGCGCCGAATTGGTGCCACCCTTCCCAAAGACACTACACCCATATAGGGCAGTTTAGCGCCACCATGCAGCCCATGGGGACCACGAGGGCCTGCAAACTTGCTCACACTAATCCCAAATAAGATGCTCGCGCTTCTTGCTTCACCCTGAAGACTAGAACATACAAGCAAAGTGTAAAGTCAGCAGACCATATCAGAATTGCCAAAGCGACCAGTCGAGCATACCAAATTATTCAATACCCTTTTTGCTACCTGTCTTACCTCACGCCCATTGTCGCCCATGCACACGCACTGACATAAAAGGATTGCGTCAATAAAAAGAAACGAGCACTCAATCATACCATTTTCTACTGTAGAAGAATACTGAATCCTCTTATTGTCGCAACACTAACATAGACTAGTTCACGGACGATGGCAACGCCCATACACACAACAGTGAGCACAAGAAAAGAAGAAAGTGAGAGCATAATACAAAAAATAAAAACGAGATCACATCGAAAAGACCACAGTAAGACGATAAACCCATAATCATATCCCGTATAGAAAACACGAATCGGAAAATGATTGGAGCAAAAAACCTTGGAACATCTGAACAAATACACGCTTAAAAATATAAACTCTTGATTTGAAGAAAATCTGCGCCTTTTTTCTATTTTTTGCACGCAACCAGAGATATATGATATCAATTACCGTACCACGTAAATGACCCGAACATAATACAGAACATAAAATATAGCTCCATCAAATCTCAATTCTTACCGAATCTCTTTCCAACAAGCCCTTAGAGCATTGCTTTTTGTGCCAAGAAGAACTCGTGATTCCATTTCGATATCGTCGAAGCATCGATGCCATCCCCACTCACATGCACGGTCAGACGATGTCGGGCCTCGGCGCAGACTGAACTCAATTCGCACAAGCAGTCAACATCGATATTGGAGCAACCAGTGATGTCGAAAAATGATAAGCGAGTGCAGAGCTTAACAGAACCAACCACGCCGACACTGCTTATGTTCTCGCATAAATGGGCGTGCAATGATTCCAAGGTCCCATTTCGTGCGATTGCCAACAACAGCTCGTCGTTGACTGATTCTAACCAGCTAATATCCAGTTCTTTTAACCGTTTACATCGCGCTAATAATAACAAACCGGATGATGTCGCACGACCGAATTTGCCGGATAAATTCAATCTTTCCAAATTAGGACAGCCCTCGGCCAATGCCGTCATCACTTGATCCTTTACCAAACTGCTGCTATGGCCCAAATCTAGGTTGCGAACGTTAGAGAGACGGTGTCGCATAACTTGATGCAATTGATCATTGCCTTGACACGAGTTTAAACTCAACGTTTCCAAATTCGGCAAATTCTCCAAGACGATACTCAATGGATGAACGCATCCGTACAATTCCAATCGAAGCAAGTCGGGACATCGTTGAGACATCAATTCCAAACTTCGACCGCTGATTGTAAAACAGCTATTCAGTAGAAGTGATCGCAAAGAATTTCGTAATGCGCAAAAACATTCGCCATTAATCGTTTCATTCATTGATAAATCGATGTATTCCAATGATTTCATACATTGGAATATGCAAGCCAATCCGACATCGGGTTGCGGCTCATCTTCGAAGCAACGAACCAAACGAAGTTTCGTGATTTGGTTAGAGTATTCAGCTAATATTTGCAAATGTATATTACTTAATGCCACATAAGATAAATCGAGTTCCACTACGTTGTGACAATATTTTCCCAAAGCCCGATATGCCCTTTCGCTAAAGTCCATCACAGATCCAGTCAGGAAACTGTCCGAAATGTCCAACGAAAGCAAGTGCGTCCCGGCCCGTTTTAATAACGAAATCAGAACTTTATTGCAATCACGTACATCGATGAATTCTTCATCCATTTCGTACAGGTCACTAAATCGTAGTGATCGCACATTTTGCCACGAATTCAACGAAATGCGCTGCCATCGTCGGCACACTCGTTCCAATCGCATGCGATCAAAAATCGACAAATGCTTTAGAATGATTACTAAAACGTCGTCTACAAGATCGTCGATATGGCATTGTCGTCGACTTTCAGGTACGACCGGAAATGAATTAGGACGAATATTCAATGTGAACGAATCAGGACCGGCAGTAAATCCTTTCGAGGCCCTTTGGGACACCTGCTCGATTAATTGAGCTTCATCGGTTTCTAATCGATTGTCCAAACAGGAGCTATACATTTGGATGCTTAATTTTACTGTGCGAGTAAGAAATAACAAGTTAGCTTAATAAGACTTTCTACTTCCTTCTTAAGCCTACTTCCGCCTTTGGAGAGGGCTAGACTGCATGTTTCCACCCACATAATCAACTGGCACACAGTTCGCGCCAAGACTCTTCGGAGCTCCCGAATATCACAACTAGTTGTCTGCTAGTAGCGCTATAATATTATCTACCGGTGCGTGAGGCTGTATATTTGAAATGAAAAACAAAACTGTAAATCATTTTCATCTGATCGTGAGCACGTATCAATCAATATTTTTTATTTAAAAAACAGAATTTTACAATTCGATAAGAAGAAACATGGCTTCGGGAAAAAAGATTGCGGACGGTGCTGCTAAGATGTCTAGCAGTCCATTGATCGGATGGATTCGATCGGTACTTCTTCGTACGAAACGAGTCGATAAGGATGCGAAAACAGTTAGGGTAAGTCCTCTTTCTTTGTTGTTGTGACTTGATCACGAAATATGAATTGAAAGGTGCAGAGCTAAGCAGAGTACTCAAAGTGTTGCGAGAATTTTAATTATGTAGACCTACACACTCAGGGAAGTTGATAGGGTTTCTGGAATTCCAGTCAGTGGAATTCCTTCCTAAGCGAAGAAGTACTTATACGAGCCTTTTCATGTTTAACTCTCTGCCTCGTTTTCTGACCGTAAATTCTGAAAGGAAAGAAGTATAAGAAGGAAACTAAGTGTTGAAGCAACAGGCAACTATTGGCCATTTTATTCTGGATTGACGCCTCGACGTATCTGAAATATGAACAGGCGTATTGCACCCACCAAAATGGGCGCATTAGAGTTGTATGGGGCCTAATTCGGCCACAAAATCATTGTAAAAAAACACGATATGGCGTTTCGAGATGGCATATAGATGGCCTCTTCGTAGGCCTGTTTCGAGAGCACCTCAGTTTGGACGCTGTGAGCTTTCATAGGTGCAAAATTGTGGCCCTGTGACAGGACAGTCTGCAGTAGCAAAAGCTTTACGCCCAATGTGGGTTTTTATACATTTTCTAACTGCTGTGCTATGGCTGCATTGTTTCCATGTTTGATATCTAGCTTTTAGCTTTGGCTTGGGATCATCATATCGTTTCTGAGTTACCTGCTCCCCAGCTGTAGTGACAGCCACAAAAGTACTCTAAGGATCATAGGGATCGGACTCCTGCTCTTGCGATTAGTCAAACAGGCTTATTTTTGTATCGATAAGGTAAACAGCTCATATCCAGACTTGACTTGATCGGGTTTTTATTATTTTAGCCAGAATTTGTGAACGCTCAACGATTTCCGGCGGATCAGTCAGCCCGTACTCAGCCACCGCCCAATGTGCCCGGCGGAGTTCATCATCGCTTGGCGCAAAATTATTATTTGGAACACGATGCTCGAAGAGCTGTTGATCCTCCGAAATTAGTGAGCGACGATGGAAAAGTTCTGATCACAGCTACTGAACAGAAATTGGCGACTGCAGCAATGTAAGTGCATATAGGGAAGGGTACTTACACTGATAGGGCTGAGAGAAGATTTAGATCAATGCCATCTGTTTCCAGCCCCCCTCCAGGTGCAAACTAGCTGCCATTTTCAATCTAGAGCTCTAAAACATTAAAAAGTGAGAAGATAAATTAAAATAGGGGTTTGGGGAAGTGCAAAAGCGGCTTTAAAGTTCGCTCGGTTAGAATCCGCATGGTCAGACTGTCGTGCGGGCTGACCAGGCCTGTTTCTGTTGCTTTTACTTATCGCTAACTCGAATTTGCAGTCCTATCTCCGATTGCAGCGGTCCACAGGTGTCACTGGGACCAGCGCAGAACTTTGGTCTGCCGGCCAAGATTCCCACGCCTGGTTTGGGCTACGAATGGAAACGCAATCAAGCCGACGAACTGCCGACGCAAATGAACGATGAAGAATTCGTGCCGTTGCAACGTTACGATTCGTATCGTCGTCCTACGGCTTAATAGTGACAGTGAATAGTGTGTGAAAAGATTAGTCAGGGTTTGCTCTAAATTAGGACAGGAATAAGATAGCGACTCCTAGGTCTGATTTTGACACGCCTAGTTCGTGGGTGCGTGATAATGTTTATTGAGTTGTCTTAGGATGGAGTCGGCAACAAGTTTTGTTTGGATAACTACTTTTCTCTGCCCGTGGTGTGGGAGTTCAGTCTGAGTATGTTTGCCTGTTGCAATGAATTTCCTTCTGGGACGGGAACTTGAATGGCCTGAAAACGTATCCTGTGCGTTGCGGACAGAAATTTCTGTCAGAAAAACGAGTTGCACTCGATTCTGTGGGTGTTTGAAATTGCAAACTGGCCAGTAAGTGGTTGATTCATAATGTTTTAGCTTGGAGTGATGCCGTCAAGAGCCATAGGCCATTTGGCTGGTTCTAGTGCCAGGGTGAAGCGGATCACGGATTTAGGCGGGTAGGTACTGGTTTTTTAAGTATTTGTGCCGACTAAGGTAGTGTTTAGGGAGCGATAAGATCAGTCGGCGTGTCTTAAATGTGGTGCCGCCATTGTGGGCGGTGTTCACTGACTTGGAATGTGGCTCAGTGATGGCCGTGTGACGCACGTAGACTGGTTCTACCGTCTTCTCACTGTGTGAAACGAAATGTGCGGACGCAATAGTGATTGATTGTATTTGTGACACGATCGGACACGTGAACAGTATGCACGATCGGGCATCGCTGGCTTTACTGCAAAGCACTGTCACAAGAACACCACATATGGAAGCGCAGTGAACACGGGGTCACTTGAGTCTAGTATGCACTCACTTACCACCGACCGCCCAGTCCTGGCGGGCACAAAGGAAGCATAAGATAAAGGCTTTGTACAGAAGACTCGGAGTATGAGAAAGCTGGGTGTGGCCTACATACGGGCCCAGTCGATGTCTACGTATCTGCTTGGACTACTCGTATTGCCGGTGCTGGCTATCCGAGCAAAGTTGGGAGAGGCCGGAGAAGTGACATGCACCGTTTTGGGTGCAGGGGCCACTTTTACCTCGTGCTTGATGTAGGACATGCACGTGTTGTAGAACAGCTGGATGCAGCCGATGTACACGACACGGGCCTGGGGAGGCAGGAACATGAAATTGATCATTTGACATGGTGGCCAAACGAACCAGTCCAGCTGAAAGGTAGCAGTGTCAGGGTGGTGGGGGGGGGGGGAGGGGGGCTTACTGTGTAAATAGTTATGAACTTGCGGCGATACTCGGCGAAAGCGGATGACAACGTTTGACCTTCGAGGACACCAAGACCTGGAAAGGAAGGAGGGGCCAGTGCGGAGAGCCACCTGTATGGCCATACAAAGTGCACTCACCCGTCACATAGACAGCAGAGAAGATGGGACATGAAATTTGATCACAGGCGATTTTCTTGAAGACAGTTTTCAGTGACTTTCCGGGCAGCGTTCCATCGAGGAAGACATACCAGTAATGAGTCATCGGTCCGATCACTAAGCCCATGGCCGCAAAGCGAGCTGAAACACATCACAATCACAGTGTGCTGCCATGGCAATTATGAGCCTTTGTTGGGTGCACTCTCCCAATCCTTTCCAAGTGCCTCATTGATCCCCATCCGAATGGTGTCTATTGTATGCACATAGAAGTTAGTCGGGTGCAATCATTCTTTGCTTAGCCAGTCTGAATCCCTAATGAGAGGAAATTAATTAAGGCAACGAGATTCCATGTTCTGGCCTGATCGAGAGAACCGTTTTCAAATCCGTAAAAAGCGTACGCTAAGCGAATGAACAATCTTTAGAATAACTGTGCACTAATGATGGCCATGCAAAAAAGACTACCCGTCTCCCTTGAGTGCCATAATTCACGCCTGACTGATAAAAGCTCTCGGTCTCGGCTCGATCGATTCTGGCAACTACGTCATGACGTGTAGGACAAGGGTGCGACTTACCAGTACGTTTCCAATCGTATTGGGTTTGTGTTCGATTGATTCGGATGCCGATAGTCTGTTGTATAAAGTCACCCAGACCCAACAGAGCACACGACGAGCATGTGTTTGTGATCAGTAGGCATCGGCCAGAGAATAAATATTTGATTGAACGATTGACGGTTCGACTAATCGCGCTACTAGCCATCATGAGTGACAGTCATTCAAAGAGTACAACCGTCCTCGAGCTCTACGATGGGCCAGAATGAAAACCGGTGTCGCAATGGGAGTGACTTATATGGGCGTGCACTCGAGAACAAACGGTTGTCACCAATGGAAATGGACTACATAGGCACTCGTAGAGGATGAGTACGACGAGGTTTTATGCTCAGGCCGGTTTCTAATCAGTCCGAATTCGCTAGTGGGCTCGTTCCAATACTTGATTCAGTCCTAGCCTCTCTTCAACCCTTTCATCAATCCTGCTCGTACGACGAACAACTAAGCTAGTGAAACGAGTAATTGCTTGGACGAGGCCGTAATTTCACGCAGAGAGCACCACGCAACCTCACAATGATGGAATAATTGATGTAAATTTTAAATTGCCGCCTTTATGAAATAGGTCCTTTGGACGTGCGCGCACGGACTACAGTATGCTTCCGGAAGACACGCGGGCGGAGAGGGACAAAAAAAAATATTTTGGAGGAGAGGCAAAGTCTTGTTCGAATATCATTCTAGTCATGAATCTGCACACTTTTCTGGCTTCTCGGAATTGTCTTCATCCGTTGTCGGCTAGCGTGTCTCGAATTCAGACCTACTCGACTGGTTCGGGGAAGACCATCGCGGACGTTGGCGAACATTTACTCGAATGCTATCGAGTCCTCGATTTGCCTCAGACATGTACGAAAGAAGAATTAAAAGCTCGCTATCTAGATTTGGCGAAACGCTACCATCCGGACACCGGTGGCAAGTCGGCAAATGTGGACGCGTTCCGTCGATTGCACAGTGCCTACAAATTCATTGTGGACAACGACTACAGTGTCAAAGATCGACAAGAATTAGAAAATGTGCCTAAGATCTTCGATATTCGGCATACGGCTCCTCAGCATCGTCAGTACTTGGAATATGGTGGAGTTGGGCACGGCACACCTTCGCAGAGAATGCGGCAATATCAACAACATCGAGTCATGAAAGCATCCGAAAATGTGAACGAGTACATGGTCAATAAGTTGATGAGAAACGAGGCTGATTATTCATTGATTACGAAAACGGTCGAAGAGAGAGAATATGCGAGGAAGTGGAAAACAAGGTAAGCCCAACCATCTCCGTGATCGGTGTACAGTAACCAGCGCACCTAGGCGGCGGGAGATATGGGACCAACTTTTTCGCGACCAAATAACTCCGACTCGAACAAGCTTAATCGTACGACCACACCTAGGGCTGAAACATCAACCGGAGTGGTTGCGTTTCCAGCCAGGTTACCTATCGATTTCTCGACCGCCAGGAACAGGGTTCCCACCACCCTCTAGATCCTCTAAATCCTCTAAAACCTCCTTTGATTCCAATACCCTCCCCTAAATCCTCTAATCCTCCTCTAAAATTTGGCTTGTTTCTTATGATCATGATCTCTGTAAAACGCTGTAAAAAAATCCTGAGTTGGGACCAGAGATCCTAGAGAAATCAGTTGCAAAGGGAAATAAAAGAAATAAATAAGGAGCGTTACCGATATGTCAGGAGCACTTTTTTCGGAATCAGGGTCAGGATTTCATGCCTTTTCTCGCGTATGAGCCTTTTTTACATACTGATGCACACTGTTCAGCCATACAGCTTTTTGAAATTTCTCTTTCTAATCTATTAATCAGTATATGTAAGCGGAAATTGGACGCAGCCAGGCGATACAGGCCTGAACACGCACAAGCATAGGTACCTAAGCCATGTCAGTATTCCTCCCGCCCCTAGAATTGCTTCTGCTGTACGTATATGCTATTGTAGTACCTTTAGGCGGTACCTTCAATTCTATTCAATGCTTTCGCCTCATGATTAATGCAGATTCTCGATGCCTAAACGTCGGGATCGAGATCTATGGTTAAGGAGCATGCGAAGAAACGACCTTGCCTGGAATCTCGCTTTGCGGGCTTGAAGGGATAAGTAGGATATACTTTTTAGTAGCCGCGGTGGCTCATTGTCAGTTGGTCTGTGTCAGTGTCAGTGTCAGTTGGTGTGCGACCTCCCTTCTCAGCCAGTATCATCCTGGGGCGCTGATGCTGGCACAGGGTGCCCTCGTGTGCAGGTGCTCCTCATGGATACACATAGAGGGAAACTGCCGTAAGAGATTATCACTTCACGCCCTCGCTTATCATATTAGGACTGCTGGCCTTGGCAAAACGGGTTGCAAGTCCCGTGGGGAACTCACAGAAATTATACTTACACTTTATACTTTGAAAAAAGGATATACTTTGTGCGGCCCGGTAATAACTTTTCCGTTACCTTGATTTTGTGTTAGGATAATACGTAACCTGCAGCGGTAGAGTATAAGTAAGATTTCAGGCCTGAAAAATTACTTTGTGACCAGTTTGGCAAAAAATATGTTCGAAATCTCCTTAAAATCTGGAAGAATTCTGCTCTAAATCCTCTAAAACCCTCCTTTGAATTCATCCTAGCAAGCTGGTGGGAGCCCTGAGGAATGGTCGGGCTCATTAGGTAGCGTTCGTTCGGGATCGCCCCTCCCGAACCCGATCCCGAAAAAAATTGGTCGGGATTGAATGTTGTGGAGATGTGAGAAGAAGGGGAAGGGGAGAGAAAGGGATCGGGAAGGGAGTGTCCCCGAAGGGTGTGCGGGAAAAATTTTGGTGTATGATTGAACTGGTTAAGAGGAAGTGAGGGATTTGTTTTCTAATTGGTGACTTATTTTAGGTCTTTTTGCTTGCCTGATTTTGAATGCCATGATGAATACTACGCAAAAAAGTTTTTAGCTCTATATTTGCTGGCTACTTGGGGCGGGTTGTAGTTTACCTACATCGAAGTAAAAGTGAAAAAATAACACTCTAAAAATCCTGATCCCGATCCCGGCCGGGATTGAGCGAATCCCGATCCAGATCCCGAAAAAAGTGATCCCGAACAAACGCTGTCATTAGGGGAGTTTGGATGGGACTAGGCTGTAGGAGTAAGAGGTATAGAAGCTGTAGGGACTAGGCTACAGTATGAGACAAGGCTATAGGACTAGCTATAGAGTCAGCCACCGCCTTGGTCTTGGCCAGCTAAAACGTGTCAATGTACCTATGTGCACAGCTGCCCAGGGGTGACCCTGTCCTGCCTGGGTCCATGCGTGGCGTGGATCTAAGGGCTTAGGAGTAAGCCTGCAGCCAGCCTTTTTCGAATTATTGTGCGTGTCTTGTGAGTTCTTACACCTAAGTTAGTCATGAATACCGGTCATTCATGTGTGTGCTCCTGGCCTTTCCCCTTGTGAGGAGATGTCGATTTGGAGAAAACGAAATTATCGATAGCAGGCGGGTAATAACGTTTGTTCGGGGCAGAAGCCTCTTTAGAAAACGAGCACTGCAATTTTTTCACCATAAACTCAAATTCAAAAATGGCGAGATAGTTTGCATTGCATGAATACAAATTGCCACTCCCCCGTAGCATCATATACACCGCAGTACCGCATGGGTGAGATAAGGCTGAGGATGTGGGCAATCTTAAATTTTTTGGAAGCTGAGGCTCTGGATAGCTTTCCTGTCCATTTTTTAAGTTTACACTTTGGTTAAAAAGGTTGCTACAATTAAAAATAGGCTTGCTTTTCACATTAATAACGCCAGGTAACGGCACCTTCGAGCTATAATACAAACGTGGTTTTTTAATCTATCATGTTAGGGATAGCTGTACGACAATGCATAGGGAAGTGACCCAGGTGCAGCAGGGTAAAACATATCTTTGATACACGATTTTTAGTCGATCAAACACAGGGGCCACCCTTGCCTCCCTTGTTTCCCATTCCCGCTGACCATGGACGGGACTCATTGGCAGCTTGTAGCTGGTTGCCTCGTTGGCTCGGAGGGCTGGAGGGTGTTGACAGAGGTTACGGTGTGTAATATTTTGGTGTAGGGAGAGCTAAAACTGAGGGCCTTGGCATAGTATGGGTTGTTTAATGTTTCAGCGGCATATAAGGTACTCCCCTCATAAAAACACCCTAGGGGCTCGACACCTAGGGCTACTGAAGGCGGCTAGAATCGCTGTTCGCTGGAATCGTAAAGAACTCGTTGCCCCTCATCGTAACGCAATGTTGAGCTGGAACACCTTATATGTTAAACCGCTCAAAATGGGTGATTTGTCGCTACCTATAAGCGGAATTGCAGGCACGACTTACCAAGCAACAATGAGTCTAGATGCTCTCTTTATTGGTCCTCTGCTGGAAAACATCTACAGGAATACAGATTCGTCTGCCGGGACACGTCGGCGCAGATACAAATCACAAATACCTCTGCAGGAATGCGTCTGCAGGTACTTCTGAAGGAGACATAAAAAGAGAGAATACCATCATGTATGAAAACCAGTCCCAGTACTGAGCATCGTAGTCTGAAGATGTACAAAAGTATAATGCGCTCCTACGATTTGGGTCCCTTTTTGCCTCTAGTTTTGTCCGCATATTCGATTGCTGATGCTTCGAACCAAAGAATATTCAAATTCATATGTTGTCATCACAGCCACGCTGTCGCACCCTTTTACTTCTTAGATTGTATCACCTGTTAGTGCAGTCCCAAATCGATCGTGGCCTAAAAATACCGTATGTATCAATTTTGCGTTCCACATTTCTCTCGTCTTTCAGGACGGCCGTGGATCGCTTGGTGGAAGATCTGATTCAGGAATCGATGCGGCGTGGTGAGTTCGAGAACCTGTCCGGTGTTGGAAAGCCATTAGCATACGACAATCACAACCCGTATCTCGATTCGATGACTCACAAATTGAACCAAGTGCTTATCCAAAATGGATTCTGTCCCGAGTGGGTTCTGATGGAGAAAGAAATTCGGACGGAGATGAGACGAATCAAAGACACTTTGGCCTCGTCTCGCAAGAAGGTGGGCGATGATTCATTTCTTATTCGATTCGACGAACGTGAACGATTCTGGAATGAAACAGTGGCTCGTTTGCGAAACGATTGTTCGATATTGAACAAACGGATCGACAGTTTCAACTTGCTCGTACCGTCATTGCATAAACAAATGGTTCACTTTTCGTTGGATAAGGAGCTGAAGAAATTAAATTCTAGTCTCGAGAACACGACTGGCACTGATTGCGGGACAACACCAGCTCGAGTGGAGGACGACGGGCCGACCAGGTTGATCGAGCAGGAATCTCGGTACCATGTAGATGGTCCGTCGGTGGAAGGCAATGCTGATGTTCGAAAAGCCGGTGGTGTACAGGAAAAATCGATGGGCATTTTTCAGATGCTATTCTCTGCACTAAAATCGCATTGAATGCGAATTGCGATTTTTGAAGCATGTGCATAGTTTTTAGACTTCTTGTGATCACGAATGTTGCTTGCTTACTGCGCTCTCATGTGACCCGATGTTGACGCACACAGTGCGCACTCTTTCCAGTCCCACTTGTGTATTGTCTGGACTGGGGAGCCCGTGTTTTGGCTTTCGAATGTGGCGATAGGTTTGCATTGTCTTGATTGGATTTTAGAGATAACAACCTGACTCTAGTTGTGTTTGGATGAATTAGCCTGCTGACACGTGCACGTGCAGTTCATGTGACGAAAACAGTGAGTAAGTTAGGTCGGCACGTGAAAGCGGATGTTGGTGCGGATAGGATGGGGATAAAAAGAGCCAGCTTTTTGCCCCGTACGCGTGTGTAGCAATGCGGGAAAGTTGAGTTGAGTTGAGTTTCGAGACCCCGAGGTGAAGTACGAAGGAGGCCCTGGACAAAGCAGGTAGGTCAGCGTTATGGGATGCAGTAGGCTTTGGCAGGGGTGTACAAATGACATGGGCCTTGGTCAGTCTTGCATGTGCTACACGGAATGGTGTTGCAACTGCGAACCATGTGGGCATGGCTGTTCGGCTGTGCATCTATTAAATGTGGCTGGTGAACCACAACAGGCTGCATGTAAGAGTATGCATGTACATAGGTGGGTCACCTATACAGTGCTCGCACGCGGGCCGCGATGGATCATGAAAGAATTCGAGAGAGGTGTTTGATTTCCTGCAAGGGCGAGTCGAAGTTGGCAGTATATTCAAACAAGGACAGACAATGCACATACTTGGTACATGATACATCTCTTCGTGGCACACTGTCTGACTCAGACACTACTATCGCACACGAAGATAAAGCACGCACAGATCATAAGGCTAGCATTCTTGGTCATCTATCCAAGGCGAACTTGGCCATGAGAGGTAAGTGGTCTGACGCGCAGTACTGATTGGGCAGATATCCGATCGTGCGCGCAAGCTGGCTCGGGCCAGGCAAGCGATATCGTTCCAAACACTGCAGTCCGTTCTCACGAACGTTGCTGGTCGTCCATGCGTTTTGACCATTCTCGGGTACCAGCGGCTTGTTGATAGTCTTGTCCTCGACTGAGTAGAAGATGTAGTCGACTGCTTCGGACTTATCGTGCAGGAACATGGTCACTTCAGGCTCGCCATACTTGGTCGTGTGGTCGTAGACGGATCTTAGGTTCAGCGAGTGACTCAGGCAACCGCTG
The DNA here is from genome assembly GCA_030248295.1 of Mesodorylaimus sp. YZB2_4. Classification (NCBI taxonomy): domain Eukaryota; kingdom Metazoa; phylum Nematoda; class Enoplea; order Dorylaimida; family Dorylaimidae; genus Mesodorylaimus; species Mesodorylaimus sp. YZB2_4. The sequence goes on along the minus strand of JASANH010001516.1, from coordinate 98,487 downwards.
TCTTGCTTCTCTTGCTCGGACTCGCACGGGACATCATCGACCAGTGTGCACAGTTCAGAACATTCAGATCCTTCGGGCAGGAGTGAAGGACCTAACTGGGCATCTCCAATCGAATTAAGTCGGCGATACCTGGTGTTGGGCTGGTGTTGTTGTCCCGAGACTGCCCATCCGTTCAAACCCTCATACTCTAATTGGCCCTCGATCAAGAGCGAATAGAGTGGAGAGTATGGTGTCGAATTGAAATCGCCACAGAGAATTAGGGGAGCGGGAGAATTAGATTCGAACCAACTGTACTGCCTGGTTACCTAAAACATGCGCCGATCACGTGAATGACATGTGATTCAATCGAGCGTTGCACTCGTGATTTATAACTAGCCCAGACGGTGCGCTGATTCGCTTCGTAGGCTCCTAAATGTGATCTTTGGACTTTGGCGAGACTACGCTTATCTAGTTTGACATAGGCAGACGACTTTCATCGTCTGACGATGAGAGCACTCAACAAAGAGTTGGTAAGAATGAAATGGCTCGGTGGATCGGTGCCAGCCAGGAGGGAAGTTGAGGAAAATGCCGCAGCGAGGGCCTCCCTCCCATCAATTTTCACAACACTCTCTCAGGTTTAAGAATAGCAGCTGAACACGTACCTTCTGCAAATGGGCCAATAACAAGGCTGCTTGGCATAGCTTGGTGGCTCCGAGGGCGGGCTGATAGATCAAGTGAGTATTTGCCACAACCACGGGACCACTATTGGTTCTACGTTCCGTCTTGGACACTGGTTCCAGAACTGTGATAAGGGCTACACTGTCCGAATGATCGTGCGGTGCAGGAAACGAGTACTCGACAGGGTGTATTAGGACTGGTTTAAACTTGTCCCTTCGCCAGAAAGTAGCGCACCCGTCGCTTTTCTTTTTAAGTTTTTTCTTAAATGTGCCATCGTAGCCTAGAGGTAAACAAGGCATACAGGGTGTGATAAGGATCTCATGGAGACCTCGACACACTTACCTAGTTTTGATAACAATGGCATGTAGTTGTGTTCGAAATGATCGTACTGTACTTCCTGCAAGCAAAACACGTCCGCGTCCAACATTTGAAGTTCAACCGCCAGCAGAGCCCATCGACGTTGCCAAGTCAAATGTTCGAACGGGCAATGACTGTACAGCTGTTCCACATAGTAGGTGAGGGTTCGCTGGCACAGCACATTGTACGAGCATACGGTAAAAGTGAGAGAATCAGGGGCGGAAGAAGAGTAGGATTTGGCGGATGAGACGGGCTCAAAGTAGCGATGAAGTCCGTGCTTCCAAAAACAGTAGGACATGGGGTCGCAGGACTTTGGAAGTCGATTTGGTTCCATAGTCAATAATTTAACAATATTTTCGTCCAAATCGTAAGTGTCCTCCGATTGACTCTGACGCCACGATTCGTTATTTTTCGAATCTGTACGGCTGAGTGGTTGGGGACCGGAAAAGCGAGCGAAGAATCGTCGTCCAATTTGCGTGTTGGGATGCTTGTTACTAAAGAACGGAAGCCACAGGCCAACATTTTGAACCAGTTCCTGTTCAGTGGGCTGTTGATTGGCGGTGTGGTCGATGGGAGAAGATGGCGGTAGTAGTGGGAATGCGGAGTAGGGTGTAGGACGCCATGCCCATTCACCGCCATTGGGCCCAGTGGCATATTTATCCGCCGTCGTCGAGGCAGATGAAACGGGCGTATAGGTGGAACTTTTGAAGGCGTCGTACCATTTTCGGACTAAATACTTTCTTTGAATGGACGTCGTGATTGCGAGAGATGTGTGCTCGAGTATGATTTTTAAAATCCCCTTCTTCTTCCTAATTTCTCGACCAGAAGCTAACATGAGCCAGCGTACTGATTTCTTTGCAGTCGCTGAGTCTGCGACTTGAACGTGCAAAGAGGAAGAGTATAAAGAACACTAGTCTCGTTCACCAGCCGGGTGGCACCTCGAGGCCCCGCGAGCAACTGCTGACAAAATCTTTTTTCGATTTATATACTGACCGTGTTCGAAACCCAACCGTGGGCGGAGATAACAGGTTTGAGGCTGCAGCGTAAGTTGAAATAGGGCGGAAAACCCAGTGCATCAATCACATTCGCCTAGTCTATTGCCAGCCAGCGAGAGTCCAAGGTAACAAAGTTTTAAATACGCGCTTGTTTGTTGAAGCCGAAGCATAGGTTTACACCGAGCGGAAGAAGAGAAGAGAAGTTTCTCCACAAGCAAGTCCTAAACGGACTATTTTACTCGAGAGGATGAATGGAGAAAGAAAAAGCGAATGACAATAGGCGCGGGTCAAGCGAGATGATGCAGTAATGTTGTGCAGAAAGGAAACAAGTCGAAAGTCCAACTGACTGTAAGGAGAAGATTTTGCCCATCGCTCGTAGTAATAACCCGCACACAGCAGCAGTGTAGCCAGATATACAGTAGAATTGACATGACTGGCTGGATCAAGAGGGTGGGAGAAAAAGGACGCCCTGCTTCAATGTCTCTTTATGCTAAAAAAGCAAATTTTGCCCTGCTGTTTCTCAGGCCCGACCCAGCAGAAAGGCAGATTCTCTTCAGCCAACCACTTCATTTGACTATCGGATTGGTGCGGCAGTCAAATGAAGTGAGGTAAAGTTTTGGGCAAGTGGTAAGACTTTTGTCCACGGACACGAGAGTCAAAGTCCACGCCACACCCATGGAAAACGGATCAAGAGGACCAAGTCCACAACGGGAATTTCCCACTGAACGACCACGAGACAAAGATGACCGATGTCCCCCGTACGCTAAACTGGCTGTAACCGCCTTTGGTCAGTTGTTACCAGATAAGAATTCTGCGCGACACGTATGCCCTCTTATGAATGGACAGCCAGGCCAGGGCAATGACCAGCATTTGTACTATACTGTTCTGTTCACAGACAAGAGAGATTCGGAAAGCATGAAAAACTCGGGGAAAATCAAGGAGAATGCTCTGTTGTGCCAAAGACTGATACACTGCCTAGAATGCTGTTCTTGACTGACTCGCGTTCAAAATACGTTCGAATAGGATCTAAAGTAGTAATGAAAATGGACAAATTGGATAAAGGAGTTTTCGATCACGCAGTTGGTGAACCTGAGTTAGTCGTGGGTGGTCTTTTAAAAAGATTCTACCACATGCATAGTCGAAAGGAAGCTCGCCAGATTGAGTCATGTCATGGCCTATCCTTTTCCGAAAATACTCGGAATTGGCATTTGGAATTAGACAAAGGAGGGGTCCTCTTATCACACTGTTATCAAATGTTCGTCAGATTGTTTTAACAATCAATGATAAGCCAGTCATTTTCAGTTGTCCATAACCAAGACACGATATTTCATAACATCATTCATCTTCATCGGGAACTCATTCCCGCGCTCTACCGCTGACCTGGTTTGACCTAAGCCCGCAGTTCGTTGATAGCGGTTTATTGAGCTGATTGTATCACCTGCAGAATCCTTAGATTTTTACAAAAAATTGAGCAAAGGACATGAAAAGGAGGCCCTTACGTCGGCAGTAGTATTGTCGACGTCTGGGTGCAAACGTTTGAACATGGGACCGAAGACAGTCCTGTGCAAATATTCGGCTCCACGAAAGGTGGGCAGGTAGAGCCAGAGGAGGAAGATGTACTTGGCCAGCCAATAGAAGGGAAAGACAATCATTATCTTCCGTGAGGCGAAATCGATTAGCGAGATTGTGCCGAATACGGTCCAGTAGGTCAGCCATTGTGTGTCGTCCGACTTGTCCTCCGATTCTAGGGCTATGACTAAAATGAGGGCCGACGAGCCTCCCAATCAGGATTGCGTCACACAATAAGCCTACTTACACGAAGCGTAGGATGGATATGCGAATCCGATGAAATTGCAGACCAGCTCGGCTCCATGACCAACAACTAGATAGACCGAGACGATGCAGAAGAACACGTACACAAAACTCTCGCGCTTCAACTTGGTCGACTTCTCCAGATTGGCCAGGAATCTCGGAATCAGACGATCCTCCCTAAAAACGAATTTTGTCGAGTTTGAAATATAGTTTTAAAAAGACTTACTGTTGCAAGAATGTGCTTAACTCGTTCTGCAACTGCTCCTTCACCTTGGCCATGACGATATTTGACTAGTTGACCTTTAAAACGACTCTGCGAGGATTTCTTACACACGATATACCGACTTTCAAAACACCACCGTTTCGGACGAAGGCACTGTCAAGATTACACTCGACCCAACGCAAACCAGTGGAAACAGATCAGACGTGTAAAGTCCAGATGTTCGGAGAAAGTCGGGTGCTTTGAGCGATACACAATCGCTGTTAGCTTTGCCCCTTCCCCAGAGTGTCACACCAGCCCTTGAGACATTTCTCCACTCATCGTGAGTGAAGCATCGACAACATTGCCAAGTGAGTCACCAACCACCTGAGCTGAGAGGTCAGCTGAGGTTTGTGGTTTCACGAACCGATCTCCGTCTCTAGGGACGAACGCACATTGTCACACCTTCCTTCTGGCCTTATTTTCACCAGCTTCAATAAAGTAATTAAAAGTTGCGCGATTGCGCCAAGACCATGTCACCGTTTTGGTTTAGTATTGGTGTCAACGCCTGCATTAAAACCTGATCGCTTCGAACAGTCTGCGAGTATGCATCTGTGACAGGGTGCATGCGATCCTGCCCAGTCCCTTGAAACGACCACATTCCAAAAACAAAGTCCAGTTTGCAGTTGCGGTTGCGTGCCAGTTTGCTCTTTGTTGGCTCTCGAGGGGTACAAGGTCATGTCAGAGGGTTTTTTGGACAGGAATTTTCTGATCGGGTACTTCCATCTTCAATAGTCTCTCAAAACGCCAGCAAAGCCATCATGTGATACAATAAGTAAGCAAACCAGCTGACGTAGGTTTCCCAGACAATTGAGAAATGATAATGTTTGGCAAACCAGTAGTTCAATAGGCTAATTCACACCTACTTGGACTTGCCATGTGACTGCTAGGAGCAATGTACTGTAAATATTTGCTTGGATAATATGTGAATTCAGCCTATCTAGAGATTTCACTGTCGGGTTTCATTCTATCGATAGCTCTATACCTGAGGAAACTATATTACAGCTTACTGAGCCTGCAATATGTGTACTCTGAAGTAAAGGGCCAAGGCCATAAGGCAAGAACTAATGCGCGGCTCGACAGTAGAGCATTGCCGTTTGCACGAGCCCTTCAAAGCGCCGCTCCAATTTGGCTGGTCTCTATCCTCCACTAAACGACCAAGTGTGGAATTCAAAACTGGACTGGCAGCCTGTGCTCATCCGCTCAGTCCCCGTCGAAGATGATTATGTACGATGTCACAGATCAGGCCGCCAGTCCTCACTGAACCCATGTCTTCTGAAGGCCACTGCGTGAGCCCTTGTCCAAAATATAATAAGGTATTCAAAGCGGCCGCACCAACTCATTCTACAGCAAATTCAATTCACAGCGGAGCAGGGGCTGTGACCTAATGAATCCAAGTTTCTTCGAGTATGTAAAAAAGCACCCTGGATCGAAATAATTGGATTTCTGGCCTATAGGCCACATGACAGAACATGGTTCGCCACTACCAGACTGGGTCAACGGTGTTGCCAAGATACTGGACAAGCTGGATTCCAGCTGACGGTATATGTAGATCTGAAGACCATTGGAAGAAACCTAGAGTGCAATTCGTATGATGAAGCCCGTTTGACTCGAGGTAGCTTGCTCGGTGTGTGCACTGCAAGTATTTTGCCTGATTCGTTTCCTGGACGTTCTTTATGGATGGCTCCAAATGAGAAAAAACTTCAGGCACCCACGGCCACGAGTGCAGGCTGTGGGTACGTGAAGCCCCCAGCACTTGAGCTTTCTTATTTAAAATACGGTAAATTTAAATTTTGAACGACTGCAACACTTTTTTATTGTTGGCTTACTAGAAAGTGTTATGGCATGGTGAGGCCGTGAGTTTCTCCTGTTCCTGATTGGGACAGCGTATCAACATGTTTTGTTCCCACACGTTAGTGCTCGTCTTCGTATTTAGTTCTCAGCCTAAATACTCGTCAGCCGTTATTCCAAGTCTTGGCCTAATCGGCGACATTGTTTTGGGTGCTCAATTACATGCTAGCGCAGGATCTTCGTAGACAGTTTCAATTCAAGCGGCGCGGGGAGTTAGTTTACGCCGCCTGAAACTTGTTATGTTATGACTGAGGCCTGGAAATTTTCCCACACGATAATTCTTTACTAGTAATGAGCGTCAAAAAGTCACACCAGCTGCGCAGCTCAAACACCTCACGCACGCACGCATGATCACCTGATCATTCGATCACCTCCAGATTGATCACTCTTGCAAGAGGACGTCGACGGCGGCCATGATGTTCATTTCGCACGCCACGTAGACCTGGACGGCGACGGCCCTCGGGAAGCCCATCTCGAAAAGCGTGTCCAACTGACCCAGGTGCTCGGCTGTCAATGCCCACTTGGCTGTCGGTTGTCGACTCTTGGGCGATGCTTCGGCCTTACCGCACAGTCGCTGATATTTGTTGGTCACCAGTCGGAACACTTCGAAAATGTCCGTCGCTTCGTCGGCTTCTGGCTCGTCGTCGGGTTCGCCCTGCTTCGCCGCCGGCACGCCTGCTTGCTTGGAAACATGCTTGCTGATATTCATGGTCGCCACGGCCCTGCCCGTAGATTTCCTGCCAGTTGCATGGCTCGTAGAAAAGCTGATGGAGGGACCGATGCGAGATGTGACATCCACGCCCACGTACATTCGACCATCGATGCCCACATCAGACAGCCGTCGCTGCTCGGCCAACCATTCGCCCGAATAAAGCAAGTGGATGTGGTCCGCGCTTTTGATGCCTGGCAGCCGGGTTCGCACCTTGTCTTTCAACTGTCGGACGGTATCGCTCGGTTCGGCTTCGACGTCGAACACGGCCTTGCTGCCCAGCATCTTCATTGGGATCCGCATTCTCCAGAGCTACTGTAGTCGTGAGCGAGAGCAAATCCACAACCGACCAATCGACAGGGCGACGAGAACAGGAATGACAAACGGCCAGCTGGCCAGAGAATGTAATGTACAGTATGAAGGGGAAGGACTTACTTGTTAGTGGATCCGCTTGCATCAAGTTCCTCAGGGTCTAGGCACACGGAGCCTAGACGCGGGACGGCTGGGCGTAATACAATATACCACGCATCACTGAATGTTCGTGAGCGTCCCCTCCACGCAACTGGTGCATATTTGGGAAGACGACGAAGGTGCTCCGAGTGTACAATGGAGACGGTGTAGGTGCGGAGGAGACGGCGAAGATAAAGGACTGTCGGAAGTCGGTGTGCAGTCCAGGATGCTCTCGCTTGGAGGGTCTCCTATTGGAGACATGTAGGGGACCCTGCTGTGTGCTGATGATCTCACAACCTTACTTGTAAGGTTTGACTGCTGACTGGCTATAGGCAAAAACGGGCTTCGCCCACTGTCTCCTTATCTGTTCATAATTGCAGTTGATTATATGACTACAACACTGCAATCCAATCCGGATATCCGTGGAGTTACAGTGAACGGCTGTGGTTATGATACCAATCTTTTTCTAGAGGATACGGCAAGCTGCTAGAGGATACGGCTGCTTTCGAAGTGCTGCATAATTTTGGGAATGTCAGTGGTCTCGAACTCGCTAAAGGAAAAACAAAGTGCCTTGGTTTGGGAGCGAGGCACGACGAAATCGATAGACCACAAAACGTAGAGTCAGTGAATGAAATCAAAATTTCGGGAATATCCTAATTGTATAACAGCGCCGTTATGACTAGGCAGAATTTTGACGAAAAAATCAATAAGGCTAAAAGACTCGTGGCAGAATGGAAGGAAAGGCGTCTATGGTAAAGTGCTGGTCTGGAACCAACTAATCGGTGCTCTATTACATAGTATACCCGTTGATGAATTTAGTAATTCCTGTATCAAGCTTGACGGCTCTTAGGGATATGATCCGCAACTTCATATGGGAATGTCAGATTACGAAGGTCAGGAGAGATGTGATAGTCCAGCCTTACAGTGGGGGTGGTGTCAAGGCACCAGATATCGGGATAACGGTTCTCAGCCTTAGACTGTCATGGCTTGACCGTCTTCTGCGTAATCCAATGGCACTTTGGACCAAAATTGGCTTTCAGCATACACACCGGGTCGGTGGATTAATTTCTCTTGACCTGCGATTTCGAAATGGCGAAACTTGATATTCAACTTCCTGACTTCTACTCGAGTATTTTGGAGGTTTATCGACGGGTAAAACTCACCTGTTTGTGAGCTTGATACCCCAGAAATTGTCGCATCTCAGTTAGTATGCAAAAATCGATTTATAGTTATTGGTGGTAGGAGTGTTTACTATAAATGGCTGCGTGATGGACCATTGGCTCGGGTTATCAATTGGTTTGATGAGCGTGGGCGTGCACGCCCATGGCGGGATCTATCAGCACTTGTGGAAAATAAGCTGACCTATTTCTTGTACATCCGTATTATTACAGCAACTCCAGCTGCACGGAAATGTAACTATGATTCCAGTAGCAACAACGCTGACCATTTCCGACAGGCTCGTGCAGCCAAGTGGGCAGAGACAGCGAACAAAAATTACATGGCCAGTCAACGTAAAGAAGCAGCTGGACAGCTGAAATGGTTTACCTTATACCCACCAGTAGCGGACTGGCAGTGGCCACGAAGCTGGTGCTTACCGAGGGACCTAGGGATGCCGAATAAGATAAGGTTTTTGTTAATTCAAAGTTCTGCGTAGAGTTTTGGCATCCCCAGCTAAAGAGCATCAATGGGATATGATAGCATCAAGTGAATGTTACGCTTGCGGAGCGGAAAAGGATGGCATCCAGCATATGCTAGTTTTGTGCCCATGGTCCATGACTGTGTGGCATGAGATACTTACTCACTTCGAGAGGCATGAGCAAGTCGACCTTGTATGGACACCAGAACATCTAATCTTTGGTTTTATGCAACTGCTGTGTGCTTCGGAAGTGCAGTATAGGCTAAACACAATTGTGCTTTTGGCCAAATACCATTTATATAAAGAACGACGGGCAGAAAAGTTCTCCTTCTCCTCTACTGCTTTTCGTCAATGCTAAAGCGGTATCTCTTGGAACAATGGCATGTTTTTCGGGCAACAAGAGCTGTGAAAAAGGAGGATAAATGGAATTTACCCCTCCTCTCTCCTAGGTTTCCTATGTCGTGAGTTCCGTGTCTCGTTTTTGTCAGTCTTTCCTAAAAATTTAGTCTAACAAGAAAAAAAACGGGCTTCGGCCCACAAAAAGGAGCCCGTGTACCGTGGCGCCACTATACTTTCCACCCCAACTTACTTATATTTAACACATCAGCTGTCCTTCTGATGCCGCCATCATTCATTATCAGGGGCTGTGCTTCCCTAAAAACTTGATCCTCCCATCAATTTTCACTATGCTAAACCTCAAACTCAATAAGCCAAACAAGTTTGGGCTATTATTTTATTTGTTAAAACAGTTACATGAGTAAGCCACGGCACAACATGACAAAAATGACTTCATAATACAAGTTTGAAAATGTTGTGGATAATAGTCATTATCGGGTATAACATATGCTGTACACTAAAGTATACCATTACACCACAAATTCTGTGCCACTACACGACGTACACACCAACAAACATATGATCTTTTTCCGCCAACTAAAATTGCTCCAACGCTCCCGAACTCAAGCTTTGCCTATCATCCAAAATCTCCCTTCCCCAACACGTCCATCCTTCAGTGAGCAGGGCGAGGGTGTAGCACATCGAGTACGGCGGAGATGTCTCCATGTTTCTCCTCTAGCAGCTTAGTCAACCACCCGCCGTCGTTCGTGTAACCCATGGCCAACATGTAATTCAAAGCAGCGGCGATTTTCGGGTCTGAAAAGAGGCTAGATGACGAACCAAAAAGCAGAGGGCGGGACAGAGTGGACTTACCAGGATGGGTCACTGAAGCACTCGCAGAGGGAGAAGTAGTTTCGCCACTTGGACTGGATGCAGCAGCCGTTTCCTGGGGTTGGGCCTCAGACTGGTTCTGTGTTGGAATGCCGAATACAGTCAGCATGGATGTGATGGCCTCGTTCAAATCGCGTCCAAACTGCTGCGCGTCGAACAATGGCGCTTGTTCTTTCGATCCTTCTTGCACATTGTTTTGATCGGATTTCTTTTCCTCTTTCCCTGGACGCACCCCAGCCCAGGCTTGGCAGTGTCGTCCTCTATGATGGTGGCACCGACCCGATCCATGCCGATAGCCATGAGAAAATCCTGGTGGTGGTCCCATGGGCGGAGGGGCTGGACCGGGCGGTGGCGGTGGTGCTTGAGCGTGCGAAGGCGGATGCGGCATGGTGAGGAACGGGAATGGGCCGTGGCGGTGTTGACCGCGCCAATGTGGAAACGGAAAGGGTGCCTGGGCGGCCAAGAATGCTGTCTTCCAAGTCTTGTCTTTGGGCGAGGCGATGCGGATCATTGGGTGCTCGTCGTGCAGAGATTGGTCGATACACTTGGGGCACAGGTCGTAGTCGGGACAGGTCAGGCATTTGTACCTGATACCGCAAATGTCGCCTTGGCATCCGTCGCAGTATACGTGGCGGTGACGGGTGGGGTCCCCCTCAGTGTCCGTCTGCTCTTGCTCTGGTTCCTCATGCTGCTGTTGTTGCTGCTCGATGACCATCACTTCGGGTTCAGCAGCCGAATCGGCCAGTTGGAGGCGCAGCATTTGATCATTGGACGGGAGACTGCGCACGGCGTCCATCAGCTCCAGGTCAGTGGACATGACGATCTGCTCGCCATCCGTGTCCTTCCAGGTGACCCGCAGAGCAGTCGTGTCCAAATTTGGATACACTTGACGAATATGGTTCAACAAGGTTTGAAAGGAGAAATGTTGGTTTCCTCCGCTTTCCAAAATGAACCGACGGATTTCATTGTTTCGATATACTTTCACTGGAACGTAAGCCATCGTTGAGATAAACTGTCTTGGCTAGTAAGTTCAGAGTAGCTTTCACCAGGTACACAAATTGAGAGTGAACAGCTCGTCGAAGCGGCCTGCTTTTATACGCGACGAGCGGAGGTTCTGGAGCCCACCGCTATGTTCTAGAATGGGGCTATGGTGAGCGTGCACAATACGCCCGTGTTAGGGCATAGCATTTCGCATCGTCACATCGTGAGTTTGCGCAATCCGACGAACATGTGGCGCAGCCAGGCGGCACTGTCACGTGATGACATTGCATCTCTCTGCTGGTCTATCGACGTCTGCCTGACGAAGATACACATTACCTGCGCCTGAGTGCGTCGAGGGACAAGTATGTTTACAAAAATTATCAGGCGTGGAGTGAGTGAGCACCAGCAAATCCACATTGCATGTCCACTTCACTGGTTGCAGAGGCTTGTTTTTTGGAATTGTTTTGGTGCCTGCTTTGAGTAAGGCCCTGTGAAATCAACTTGGCCCACGCAGACCATTGGATCAACAGATCAGATGCGTTAAGTTCTGATGTTTGGAGAGAGTCGGGTGTTTTCACATCGTGGTATGCAATGGCGTTGAGGGATACACAATCGCTGTAACCGCCCTGAAATCGCCCTTCCCCAGTTAGTCACACCAGCCCTTGAGACCTTTCTCCACTCATCGAGAGTGAAGCAACTGGGATATCACCAACCGCCAGACCCGCAAGGTCAGCTGAGTTCGTAGTTTCACAAACCAGCCTCCGTTGCCAGGGACGAACGTCGAACCACTGCACCATCGCGCCGCCTTGACCTGCACGTGTGGAACCCAACTCGTTCACCCGGTTCTCTTGACACACAGAACTCACTCTCATTAGACTGACATTGCATGCACAGTCACCACTGAGACACATCATCGATCACAGATCACTTGACAGGCAGGCCTAGCTTCGAGCCGAACATATTCATGAACACTGCTTGGATGATGGAGAACGAGACTTGACCCTTGTGTAACCCGCACCTCTCTGTGCAAGTGGTACCTCCACCCTCATTCGCATGGCACGTGTGTTTCCAGCACGTGTTAGTACTTCCTCGTGTTCAGCCCTCCCGGCACAGGGTCAGATCTAGGCAGATCAAACCGGTATCTCTCCGTACTGGTTTTAGGCCATCGGCCCACCTGACACGGTGTGGCCTCGAAGTCCTCAGTTCACGTTGGTGATTCCGTCTAGTACGGCCGTGTTAGGCTACTAGGTCCGGCTTGTTCTCCTACGTATATTATTTCCCGCTGGAGTATTTGTGTTCGACCGATCTGTCGTGGAGGTGTCCGCTACCCGGCATAGTAAACTCTGTGCATTACTATCGTCTGGGTATTGGGACCGCGCAGTGAGTGATTCGTACCAGCAGAGACCCGTGTAGGCTCCCCCACCCGCGCAGAGGGTGGAAGTCACACTTGTCTTGGCCTTTGTCTTCAGCTGGGCCTTGGCCTGGTTCACTTTGTCCGCCGTGGCCGCGTTGCCGCTCACCAACTGCGCGAACTCGGCGTCCAGCATCTAGATCGGCACCGTCACGCCCTGACCCATCTGCTTCAGTTTCTGAAAAGAGCCGACACAGCCTCGTCTCGCTTAACGGAGTCCTTACCTCGAACACCTCCAGGAAGTTCATCTCGCCACCAGGGGCACTGACCGCAACAGGAGACTTGTTACTGGCAGTGGCGGGGGACGCCGTCACGGGGGGAAGCCGAATTGAGTGTGCCGAGATTGCTTGCCGGAGGTCGGGGCTGGCTGGGCTGTGCTCTTGTCGATGATGGTACTGAAATGAGAGCATGCTCTTTTGAGGAGGGTGCGAGGACCGAGAGACTTACCGGAAGGAGACGGCCATAGGGTCTTGCTGGTTGATCGACCGCAACGTCATGGCCACGCTCTTCTCTCGATCTAGTTCGGCCACGTTCGTACCGATGAGCGGGATGTTGGTCAGGTCTTCGATCAGGCCCTCGCCGCCGGATGACCCGCCGCACCCAGGTGCGTCAAGTTGGCTAAAAGGGATTTGCAAGCCATGTGCCCCGCCAAGGAGGTCGAGATCAGCATGGAGGTCCGTTGCTCGTCCTTGGGGGCGTTCACGATCTGAAACCCATAATCGTCAGCGGCTGTCAGACAGCTGAGCACGCGAGCTTACCTGGTAGTAGCTGGCCTTAATCACGTTCTGCTGCACGGGAGGCGCCTTTCCCAACTTGCGGTAGGTGGGGTACATGTTGAGCAAGTGCAGCAAGGTGATCAGCGGCCAGTCGCGCGAGTTTGGGAAGCGAATGTTCCACTTCAACTGCTTGATGTGCGTGCGGTCTCTACAAAGGCGGTGTTGGGCGCCGACGATCACGAAAAGATCCGCAATAACCGAGTCTTCTACGAGACCTGCTTCGCGAAACTCTTCCGGCCGCGGTGCAATGCGTGCAGGCGACCCCGAGGGTGACGGCCTTTCGGTAAGTGATGCTTTCTTTGATTCGAGCTCCTGCGCCCATTGTCGCTTCGCTTTTAGACGCAAGGCAAGACGTTGCACAAGAAGTGCTTCCGATGCGCTGGATGCCAACGGCCGATGGGACCCGGCCAGCAAGTTCTGATGAAGGGCGAAATCTACTGCCAGGTGAAATGTCAACAGGAGCGCGTGATCCGAGGGAAAGCGGGCGCTGACGCTTAGGCTAATGCAGCGAATGCCGCCAAACAGCAGCAATCAGCGCCAGCAGCGCCTCCACCGCCGCCACCACCACCACCTGCCGCAGCTCCTGCCGAAGGCGAGGCGCAAACAGTCGAGACCACGCAGCTGCCGAGCCTCCAGCCGTCGAGGGAGGAGAAGCTCCGCCAGCTGCCGAGGGAGGAGAAGCCGCGCCGGTCGAGGGCCAGTGATGAGACGATGAGATAAAGGTGCGGTGCGATGCCATGTTCTGTGACCGATGCGATGTCCGCGTTCGCTGTGTCGCGAGTCGTCGCTGTCGTGAGGTAAAAACGAAACCTGTGTGAGTTGTGAACCAGCAAAGCGGTAAAACCGAGCAAGGAACACACGCGCTCGGAAAAGCGACCGGATGCTGACGAAAGCTGTCTGTGTTGGTGCGGTGTGTTGAGCCTGAGCGGCGTGGCATGCTCTCACATGCAAGAAGGGTTCACTTAAGCCATTCAGCCAGTCACGTTTCTCTGTTTTCCATGCCTGTTTCTTTGCTGAGAGCACATGACTTAATCACAACGACCAATCTTCATTCCTCGACGAGGCACACCAGGCCCTTACCTAAAGCTAGAAGAGAACAGGTCCATTGCAAATACGCTGTTAGCCTTACAGTTTGCACAGCTACAGCTCTGCCTTTACATGGTCGAAATCCTTAGCTCGCTCAGGAGAAAACTTGGGCTGACCAAAGGAAGGCGCAAGCTGTTTCACCTCAGACGACGGCGGCATCTGCTTGACGGCGATGCGGCTGATACAAACCCATGGCCCTAAAGTACCGTGCAGTGTTTTCCATTTTTTCATCCAGCATTCGCCTTACAAGCGAGCGTTTGTGAGCTGTAATTTCGGAAACTGTATGTATAGGCACGGTATTACCCTCTTTATCACCAGCCTTTTATTCTTTCACTGATTGACCAATTACAACCCAAGACCAACCCTGGCCCTCAGCGACCCCATCTGCGGACTAGCCACATTGGAGCAAACTCATCGACTAGCTCCCCAGTCGTCAAGTGGGCACACAGCAAGAGAATCAGACGCTGACCCTGTTGATTCTTGCACTTACGATTAGTTTGTCAGTTCGCCAGAGACCCTTAGCTGAAAGTATCGCCATCACTGTCCACAAATTTATTCAAGCGCAATTTCCTTACGCGACACTATCAATCAACTCGATTTCATTTCACTGATTAAGGTCAAATATGTACACAAACACCAAACAGGTACCCACAATTTTGACAATATGACGCAAATATAAAAAACATTGCAGTGCTCAGTACCAACTGAGACCCTAAATTCAATACCGATAAAGCCAAACAAAACTGTGCGCGCATTGGCTTGTCGTAACACGCATGTCATAAATGACTGTCACTAACCCGTCAAACAGACCTATGTCGACCATTCTGCTGCCCCTCTTCCTTCCTCCGGGAACGTGACTTCCTATCATCGCCTCTTTCTTTCTCCCGATGACTTCGCTTACTTTTTTTCTCCTTCTTTTCCTTCTTATTTTTCTTGTGCCCGTGGCGGTGCCTGCTGTGGTCACGATGACGATGCTTATGTTGATGGCGATGCTTATGCCGTCTTTCCTTCGACCGAGACCGCTCTCGTCGGCTGGTACTGGTCCCGCTAGTCGATGGACCGTCATCAGTTGTCGTCACTACCAGCTTTGGTTTTCGATCCACTTCTTCAATGCAGTCGTCATCGTCGTTTAAAGTCACCAACTCTGGCGTGCGTAAGCCTTTTGGCTTCATCTCTGCGACAATTTGCACTTCGTCAGGATTGATCGGCGAGGAGCTATGACTCGTGACCGTATACCGATGATCTGGGTAGCCGCGCCATCCTCGCTCACTCCAATGAACTGGAGTAGAGTCATTGCTGGTGCCGCCATTCAAAATCGGGCTATATCTACGCGACGATCGCCTTAATCGTAAATTTGGTGTCGATGGACTATATTGATCGCCACCAGTGCTTGAATCGGATGAACTTCGTCGACTTGAGTAAGATCGTATAGGCGACCACAGGTCGACAGAACCAGTTATTGACGGCGACCGCATGTGCAACGGAGTGTGATAAACCGAAGGCGAAGATACCACTGGAGTCGTTTCTTCCACGCTTGCTGCACCCCTGCAGCTTGTAATATGATCACGGGTCGATGATTCAGAAGGCGACTCCACTTCAGAATTGACCACAATCGAATCCGGCGATCTTGGACCGGGTGAAAAAGGCAACAGCAAATCGGGGCAAGGTTCTGTTCGTCCACGATTACTTTCACTATCGTCGTCCACAACCACCGCGCTCGAAGGACCAGCACCATCAGCATCTGACAAACCAGCCGTTGATGTCGTTGATCGGGGCACCAAATGTCGTCGTTTTCCACTTGACTGGAACAATGTTGTCACGTTCGACTTTCTTTTCCGTGATGACAATAAATACGGCGGCGTACGGGCGGTGGGATCTAATTTAGGACTATCGTCTTCGTCACTTGAGCTACTTAACAGTTCGACTGTCGAATTCAACGTACGATTCCTCGGTATCGCTTGGTTGGCCAAATCTGCAATTCTATTTCGTCGGGCAGCCTCGATCCTTCGGCGGGAATCCAACAACATAAGATTCGTTTCTAATAGCTCTTGGCAACGATCTAGCAGCGCCATTGAACGATGCCCTGCGTACCTGTCGACGTAGGGTCTTCGAGACATGCTATACGATGACCACGGCCGATCTGGTGGTGGACTAGGATTGTGAGCTGGAGCCGAGCTACCTGGAAAAGATAATGATTTTCTATCAGGTACAAATTGAGCACAGAACACAACGTACTTAAACGACTTCAAGAAAACTTACCTGGCAATGAGCCAACGATATCAACTTCTTGAATCCGTTCAGGTGACGGACTGCTGCCAATAATTATTTCAGGAGGCGCGTCATTTGGTCCACGTTGGCGAGCCCTGACGTCTCGCCAAGATTCGTATTGCACATTGCGATCGTATTCTTCCATTGTCTCATATGGTGACCGAGCAAAATTATGGAATTCGTGAAGAAACGCATCAGTGTATGTTCCAATGTATGGGGTCAAAAAACGTCGACTTTCGGCGCTGTCAATCGGCCATCGAATAAGCATATTGCGAATCAAATCCATGAGGAAACTAACTCGACCAGGTTCTCCCGAAAGAAGTACGTTCAATTCTCGATCGAGCCACGGCACTAGACGATGAAGGCAAGCTGGATTTCGATTAAAAAATTCCGGGCTGCATCTGCGTGCTCCTCCTGGTGGCGGAGGAATGGTTCTTAATCGTCTTTCATAAACAACTCGGCGGAAATCGGACGTTGCTGTTAATCTTTCTCGCCGTTCGCTGCTTCTTTCAAATAAGTGACGGAGGCGACGCACGCGTGCTAATCGACTTAGGTACATTTGACGATTTTGTTGAATAATCTGATTATTTCGCTGCATTTCCTAAAAGGGATCGGAAAAAGGTCAGAATTACGTCCGGACAACACGCATATACTGCAAAAATACCACACGTAGATATACCCACTGGACAAACAGCAAGGTGTTATAGGCGGGATAGCCCTGCATTGGAGAAGATACCACGGGAGTGGATGGTCTCAAAACCCTGCAGACAAGCCTACTAGTCATAGAACTAGAGATATCAACCCGACGGGTTTCTGCCTCGCCTCAATATCGAGCAGTCAACGAAAGCAGCTGATACGCTTTATGCGGCGGCCAGTCAAGGAAACCACATACTGCTCTCCGTGTATAAGGCGGCCAGTACGCGCGGAGAGTTCAAACATACCACCAACAAAAAGCAGGTCCAACTTACCTCTAGCTGCAAATGTAACTGACGAATAAGGCGAAGTAACTCCACACGTTCTACCGTCATTGTTGTTGGGAACCGAAAACGTCGGCCCGAATCGTCGATGCCAAATGATTCAGTGGCCTCAGGAATCGTATATTTGTCGTAATCATCAATTGAGCGGATATTGTGAATGATATTTTTAAATTTCTGCTTGCAAAGAGGGCATTCAGCCTTTACTTTCGACCATTCCAACAAGCAGACGAAACAGAATTCGTGATAACAAGTGTCGGTGTACGAACGGTCTTGAGGAATAGTCAGGCAAATAGGACATTTCTCGGGCGTTTTACAACCATTCAATCGATGATGAAGGTTTGTATTTGGCTTATCCGTATCTGAAACTTCGTGGTCCTTTCCATTTATTTCGCCGTTGGCCATTTTTTCTTGATCAACGCGATTGTTCGAATCCAAAGATTTGGTTGGAGAAATAGTCGAAGCTCGGGACACCGGAGATGACATTCCGATGAAAAAAGAAACTAGCGAACGAGGAAAATGTGAAGCTGGTCCACGCAAGTTTGACGAAGAATAGAACGCGGGTTGAAAACAATGGAATGGATGGGATCATGGTTATAGTATATCCATGGATGGGATAGGTGGTCATTTTGTCGCACGTGCCGCGCATGCCGCACACCATGAACTTTTACAGTCAATGTACCTGAGAATCAGAAAACGCGCTAAATTTAAAATAACAACTTGGCTTGTCGAGGGCTCGATCGGACTGGAAGTTTGGCTGAAATGGGATGGGAAAAAATTTTTTCCGGGTCAATGGGGACCCTTTTGTTGAGTTTAAATTTTTTGATCATATTACAGCTGATCAGAGGTACTGTTTCAAATGCAAAGGCATGTCAGCTGTGAGATTCGATCACAGCATTTGGAGACTGTCTGAGAGGGTAATAAACAAATTCTTGTTTTTGCATCATACCTTGTGATCAGTATAGCCAGTCCAGTAGGGTGTGGTTATGAGCACTGAGACAGGGGAAACCGCACTGTCTACAATCATGGATGGCCCTCTCCCGATGCAAGTGTAGACGCGTGAGTGTGCAAGCAATGATCGCGCGCATGACAATAAGCAGCAGAAGGTTGGGCCTTTGATTCGCAATGTAAGCCACCACTTTGGATCGTAGTGGCGGTCACATCTGCAATATATCAAAAGTTCTCATATAGGTTGCGTCACTCTGGATCGGACAGCGTAAGGAAAATATCAAGATGCAGAGCTAGCAAACTGGTCTAAGAATTTTTCTGCGCTTATTAAAAATCTTTATTCACTGATGCATGCACAAATTCTGCTTCTTGAGGTTCAAAAATTTAAACTCCCGCCATTATAGATTTTCAAGTATATCGACACTTATGCGAAACGCATAGGTGCGCGACAGCCAAGAGCGAGGTCAAGATCGAAGGGGGGAGAAGCAGCTGGCTGGCGGCAGCAGCAAAACACTTGCGAGAACTTGGCCAGAACCGGTTTTGATCTGTAATCGCCCAAGCACGCTACTCTGTAGTGGCAAAATCGTATCATCAGACGGGGTGAAAAGAATTTTGCGAGTGAATTCGTTCAGTTTATACGCTAAGCACCATGGATAATATTACTCCTCCTGATATCACCGTAAGTGTGCTTCCCTGTTCTGACCATAAGGTGCATCGGCGGTTCACGTTTCATCATTACATGAGATACGGAAGAAGTGGGCACTTCGTGCTAACGATAAGAGTTCTTGAATGCACTAAATTTTGGATCTGGGGTGTTTTCGCAACGGCTCTTTGGGGGGCCGCTGAATGCTCAAGCAACCAGGTATTGATTGGCCCATGTGCTTTTTC
The DNA here is from genome assembly GCA_030248295.1 of Mesodorylaimus sp. YZB2_4. NCBI lineage: Eukaryota > Metazoa > Nematoda > Enoplea > Dorylaimida > Dorylaimidae > Mesodorylaimus > Mesodorylaimus sp. YZB2_4. The sequence goes on along the minus strand of JASANH010001516.1, from coordinate 79,202 downwards.
GTCCCTCCTCGTTGTTGGCAGCAGTTCTATATTGAATTATGGATCGTAGGCAAATGCAACTGGAGTGATTGTCTCGGTATGGTTTTATTTCACGGCCGTATTTGCTCATCTTTTGCAAAGCTCTTCCCGACCTTCCTACATCCTGGTTCGGAGGCCAGCAAACAAATCATGCGCCGCGCGCCGGGCAGCTAACAAGGAAAAATGCTGTTTAGAGAGTGTGCTTTATTTTTTTGAAGTTATGGGGAAATTCTGAAACCGAGCAGACACCTAATAAAGCCTGTGCTATAGCTGCATAGATTAACTGCAGCATGCTATGGTTAGTTATCTCCTAGCCTACCATCTGCTTACATCAAGCGCCCTTGACCTTGCGCACGTTTCTGACTGCATAGTCAGTGCCAAGGTTTGTTTTCCTCCTATCTGCTAAAGCAGGGCGTGTACGCGTCCTAGCACATTTGTTGTTTACGAATGGCGGCATTGGTCTGAAAAGTCGATATCGAAAGCATTAGCAAAGCTCTGAGAATGAGTCTATGCTGAAGGTTTTATTTTATTTTAGGTGAGAGAAGTATCAACGCCGACTCTAGGAGTCGTCAAAGTTTTCGTTCAGGTATGTACAGTGTGTCAAAAAATCAACATTCTATTTTGGTTGTGTCTTCCAAACATGCACAAACATTTTCAAAATTTTCAAAATTTGATAGGTTGGGCGGGAGTGAGCTTGTTTAGTGCAATCACAAACCCACCTTGGAGCATCTATCGCTGCAATTATTCAATCTTTCAGGTTTTGGCAAGGATAATATGTAAGCTGGCGCTCCCATCAGATACTCTTTTATTTCGCCTACGTTCACCACCTATGTGTTGTTTGTTGGTGTATCCAGAAGAGAACCAGTTCTAAGTTCCCTAGGAAACAGACAGTACTTGCTGAAGGTCTATCTTGCTTTAGTGAACTCAAATTACGCTCGGCGTGTGGTGTTTATACCATGTGTATAGCACAGTGAACAAAAGCAAGGACAGAGATTATTATTACAGCTTTTTTGAAGCTGGGTTCTTGTAAATTTTAGGGAAATTACGAGGAGCGTCAAGGCAAAACGTTTTTCATAACATGCCACGACATTGGCACCAACCGTAAGTAAATGTTGACTTTTCTAACTGGTGTTTTTGTGAGTGAAAGCAGCTATGCTTAGATTTATGTTTAGAAGATAGAGTGGCTTGAGTTTTGTCTAATTTTTAGTGCAATCTCCGTTTGTTTTGCATAACCGGAAGTATGAGGAGACTAGAAGCGGTTTTATCGCGAGCATTTGAGCTATTATTCGCGCATAGTCACACCGACATCAGTCAAAAGGAGGAGACGAGGAGGTCTTACACATTAAGTCCTTATGTCAACGATAGCCGCGCTGCACCCGAATTGATTGATTCTTTTTTAGTTTTACGCGCTTGCTCGCCTCTTTAGGCAGCGTGCAAGGGAGCGAGTCGAAGCATTGACCAGTCGCACCCTTATAGGGCAACAAAATGTGCAGCCGACGTTTTTCTTAATTCGACTAGGATTCCATGCAGGGGTAACTTGCTATGATAGGACATCTTGTAGTCCGCGCACGGCAGGTAGGCATTGGGCATAGTATCACGAAAATTCTAGGAAAAATAGGTTTAAATTACTTTTACAGAATAAAAAAAACGTAATTGCGTGACAGCATGAGGTCGCAATGAAGGAAGCAGAGAGTAACTTACACTGCCCTGCGTATAATGTGGATTGTATGTGTGCGAGCTATGTTCGTATACTTGACACACTTCGACCCTTGTGTTTCAGATCGGAGCTTTTATCCATTTATTATGCATCCGAGTATGCAGGATGTGCGCAGCCGTTCTATTTTCTTGCACGTTTGCCTGCCAGGCCAAGACGATCATGCTCCTAATCTTCCCGATGGGTAAAGGAATATATGGACTACTTTCCTTTGTTTTATATATTCTTTTTTAAGGTACCAGTTTCCCCCGCTGGATCAGATTGGGCAAGATTTTTCGGCTATCCTGGATGAATTTAAGTGAGTGCAAAGCAATTATTTGAATTTAAGATAATTACTCAATTTTTTAGCGTGAAAACCGTGATTGGAATCGGCGAAGGAGCAGGAGCGAACGTTATTTGTCGTTTCGCCGTAAGTTCATGTTTGGATGGAACTTGGATCTGTAGGGGACTGGCTAGGCTATGCTGAGCTCGACTCCCAGTGTGGGAGGTCGTTTTATAAACCATAAACCTTTACTGACATGGACGCCAGGCTGTGGCTGTGGGTGACACCTGGTACCGTCGAGAGACGGATGCCAAAGGAGTAGCCAGCCCTGAACCCTGTGACACTGTCGACCACTGACAGGGTTTAGGCCCCATCTGCCATTGTCCGAGGAAGCTGGCGTCGTGTCCAGGATGCCCTCATGCGGAGAGAGGGTAGCTGGCGTGTGACTGGTCTATGCACGGTCTCGCGTGGAAGGGTCTGGACAAAATGGACTTCGGGGGCCTGACTTGTCTCGTGTGCAGGGTTTACTGCTCCCTTGTGAGAGGCAGTTGAGCTAAGGCTTTTGGGGCACCGCACAATGTATGCTTGTTATTTTAGATGGCGCATCCGAATCGCGTCTTGGGTATAATTCTGATTCATTGCACGTCGACCACTGCTGGCGTGTTCGAATACATAAAAGACAAGGTGAGAACGGAAACATTGGTTTTATGAATAGCCAATTATTTACGGGTGGTTTTTCTTTAATCAAGGTTATCAATTGGAAACTAGGTTCCCATGGAATGAATCAATCAGCCTGGGAATATCTAACGTTCCATAAGTTTGGTCAGGTAAGAACTTTTTTTCTGTATCGAATGGGTTAGCCACCATTCTGCGCACTTTTGAGTTACACTATTCTATTGACAACCAGCATAAGTTTGTTTTTAAGTTGATGTTTTTTTGGAAGAAAGCTTGTTTAGTTAAAATGTCTATGACAACAAAAGACACTTATTTGCTTTGGGCGGGGAAGGATGCTGATACTAATTGTTCCTCTGAAATGCCTGTTTCTTTTATGTAATTGTTCGTCATATCACTTTATCAGGAGGTAAGATGGGTTTGAAATATAGCGAGATAGTTGTGTTGTCCGTTCTGTTGTTCGAGTGTCTTCGGTTTCACTGCTCTTAAGCACCTTGCATATTTCACTTTCTGAATGTCGTGGCATGGTTTAGTTTTTTCGTAGAATTTTATCACGCAAGGAGTTGTAGAATAATTGAGTAGAAACTTTTGGTTTAAAAATCTTTTTCCATCAAAAAAGAGTGTTTTTCTGACATGGAATCAGGTGTGACCCTCTTTATAGTCCGTATTCGACTTTTCCAAGGGACAGTGGGTACGTATAACGTACGGCATGTCCGTAGAAATGTAAACAATATAACACTTTTTCATTCCCCAAACTGATTTCTTTTACTTTGGATGATTCCTGTTGGAAATGCTGTGCACGTTGGGCCGACGTGTGCGTGTGTGGTTGCTTATGGGATACGTGATTTCACGGGTTTTAGTGTGCTTTATGTTTCAGAATATCGGAGAGAAGGCGGATACAGTGAAGATGTATATGGAGGATTTACAACAGCGTATGAATGCCATGAATTTGGGACGCTATATGGATACGTTCTTGAAACGAAGCGATTTGTCGACCACGCTGGCGTCAAAATTGAAGTAAGAGTTGGGGTAGCGCAGTCGGTATGGCCTATAGGATTTCAAAAGCAGTTCTTGCCATAATTACCTTTCGAAAGCGAGGGCTGGCGGTTTCACCTGTAGAGTATGAGGCCAGCATCGACCGATCCGACCCTCAGCCCGGATCCCGATCCGATCCTAACCGATCCCAAGCCCAAAACTATGTACAAAATTCTGCGCAAGCTTTGTGCTTCTTCATTCACTGATTAAAAAAACCGATTTTAGATTGTTTTACATTTCTTCATTTCTACAGTACCATAAACGACAGATCTCTATTCTTTCTTTAGACAAACGAAAGCATATTCTTTAGACAAATAAAACTTGTTGTAACCAGTCGCTTTCACAGGGTTCCCACCAGCCTGATAGGATGAATACAAAGGAGGTTCTAGAGAATTAAGAACAGAATTCTCCCAGATTTGAAGAAGATTTTGCGCACATTTTTGCCACCAAACTGGTCATAAAAGTAACTTTTCAATCCTGGAGCTTAATTACACTCATTTTAAAGGGGCGGGGGAAGGGAAAAAGAATCTTTGTCCGGGGCGGGAGGCCCCCCCCTGTAGTGCGCCCCGCGTGAGGGGCGCGCCTTCCCGCTGGCCCGCCCCGGCACCCAACCCTGCATGCCACATATCATCCTAGCGCAAAATCCACGCCATAAAAAACTTTTTACTGGGCCGCACTGAATATTCGACTTATCCCTTAAGGCCCAATAAGCGATTTAGGCATATGGATTGTGCATAAATAAAGACAAAAGCACGCTATCTAGGCCAGTCTGTTTATCGTACTCTGTAGCAGCTTTAGGGATGTAAGGAAAGCTGGGTCGTAGCCTAGCGGTTATCGATATCTGCCTGTCACGGTGGGTGTGCACTTAAAGGGGAAGTTCGACTCCCGCCAGGGTAAAATTGATTGTCAATACATACATAGATATATGTTTCCTAGCCCCCGAGTCTGCTGCATAGTGCTTGGCCAGGGGTAAAGCATGACATGGCATGAGCTGGCTTGGCTTATCTATATCTGGCCTATATCAGAACTCCGTATTTTTTAAATGAATTTTTAAGTTATATATAATAATTGATAGTTGAAAAAGTTTCAAAAAAGCTGTGTGACTGAAAAGTGTGCTTCAGTGAGGTAAAAAAGCTCATATGCAAAACAAAAAATCCTGATCCCAATCGGGATCGCCCTGATCCTGATCCCAAACTATCGTTAAGCTCCTTATTCATTTCTTTTATTTCCCATTGCATCTGATTTCGCTCTGACCTCTGACACCCATTCAATAATTCACGTAAATGATGTCACAGAGACCATGATTATGGGAGAGAACCCAAATTTCAGAGGAGTACGTACCAAATTTGAGGAGGATTAGAGGATTTAGGGAAGGCCGTTGGAATCAAAGGAGGTTTTAAAAGATTAAGAGGGTGCTGGCAATCCTGCTTTCCGATGGTATCGCAGAAAGTGTATCATACGCGTGTTTATCAAGCAGGCAATGTGCAGCAAATTTAAAATGCTGGTCCGGCTGATCGCCCTTATCCTGATCCCAAACTATGAGTACCATGTGTCGGATCGGTTCGGCCGGATCGGTAAATCTGTCGATGCTGGGGGTGAGGGGCTATAGGATTTCAGAGGGGTCCGACCTGACCAGGTGAGGGGCTTATACTGCAGGATTTCGAATGTGTCTGACGAACTGTGTACGGGTACATTATTCCCCTTCTTTTGGTCTGATGGGGTGAGGAGACGACGGAATTTGACGATGGCCCAACAATTGGCACTTTAGAATGATAAGAGGCAAAAATATGAAAACTAACAAAAATATATCGTAGGGCTGTGGTGCTTTCATAGAATGGTTTCACTCCTGGGGGCACACGTGTTCCGCTATTCCAATGCCAAGCACTAAAAAGCGCACTAGATGGCATGGGACATCAAGTGGGGGGTATAGGATTTGAAAGGGGTCTGAGCGGAGCCAGGGGATAAATCTGACCGTTTCCGACTTATGACCAGGGTTGACGCTTTGTTGGTGGTCGGTTCGAAAGCCAGTCACCTTCATACCGTGTACACGATGCATCAAGCCATGAGTAAATCGAACACGACCCTGTTGGTTGTCGATGACGTGGGAGACGCCATGAGCGAAGCGGTACGATCGAGTGCTCTGTTCGAATGTAGTGTGCTCTGACAGTCTTGGTTTTAGCCGCAAAAATTGGCTCGCGCTTTGATTCTGTTCTGCAAAGGATGCGGAGTGTGTAAGTTGAGCTGTGTGATTACTTGGACGGATGGATAAATTGCGTGTTTTTCAGTAAGCGGCGTAGCTATTCCTGGCATGGAAAGACAACGGACGCTGTCGAGTTCGATGGAAGAAGCTGATCGACCGCGCAAAATGTCCTTGACGAAACCAGCTACGGTGGGAGTGTAGTGTTGGCAGGAGAGATGGGAAGTGGTGGTCGGTAGGAAAGGGGAGGGGTTATGGGGAATGTACAGGTTGGTTCGCACTGTTGAGTATAGTTGGTAGGTGTAGAGACTACATCGTATGGATGTGGTCTGTATGACGAAGAAGTAAGGTAATTATTTTACGAAGTATCTTTCATAGCACTGCTCGTTCTAAAGATTACGCGTCAGGGTGATTGGGCGGCGCCAATTAGTTTTTGTATTCTATAATTAGGAATGTTAGGTTTAGACGCGTATTTGACGAGGCCGTCGATCTAAGTTTGTCGCAGGGGATAGATCGAGGCCGGTGTATATGTCACTTACTTCTTCATGAGTGTGTGGTACCAATATATGCCAATGTTTGCGTTTAGTCAATCTTACTATGACATCTAGATTTGAACACCCGTTTTGAGTTTTATGTTATGCTTCATATCTGTTTATCATTCCCCAATGACAGTTATTAACCTGTTACTAAGACTTGTATAATCTGAGTGTCTTTCCCTTCATTATCGCATCGCGTAAAGCGTACATAATCTTAGATTAGTAAAAAAAGCTAGAAATATGAAAGTGATAAGCCCTCTTTGGTTACACGTACAACCTAATCACAAAAACTGCCACTCGGAAACAGTTACTAGCAAACGAATATCGATTAGTAAAATCAATTAGTTATAGAACACAAACCTATTCATTCTTGGCTCTTGTTTTGTTCGCAGGCCTCGGTTCCTTGGTGACGCTTAATAAGTCCTGTACCGTTTTGTCGCAATTCTTCCTCGTTTAATGTCGATGGAAGAGGGGTTGGCTGTTCAGAGACAATAGGTGCACAAAGCTCAACTTCGCCGTCGTCGAAAATTGCAGTAGTTCCATTCGGCGTGAATGCTACAGCATCGACCGACTCGGAAACTACGCCCAGCTCATCCGTTTCATCGGGCACTAGAAGATTCAAGTGTGCACCGCTGCTTATTATCCGCCTGCTGTATCGCTCCTGTTGCTTTTCCAACATCTCCTTCTTGACTGGGTATCGTTTCAGCTGGCCGTCCCTGAAGTGAGCGTAAGAGGCATAAGCTACAACTGTACTGGGAGCCGCGGTGGCTCAGCTGATTGGTCCCGCATTGCTTGGGCCAGCAACCCTGACTGGGAGGTCGCAGTTCTGTTCCAGCAGGGGATGACAGTTTAGTACGCCCGTTCTCACAGTGGGAACCAGTCTTCGACGGCGATTTAGCAGGTCCATCGCTGGCCTTGTACACCTGGCTCTGGGCGACTCACAGGGTAGGTACTCTAAGTGGCGGACGCCGAACGAGTGGAGAATCAGGAAACTGGTTCCCGAACACGAGTAGGGGTCCCTCCGTTCTCGCCCACTATCATGCTGGGACGCTGGTGCTGGCACAGGATGCCCTCGTATGCAGGTGCTCCTAGTGGAGACACACAGGGGGACGCTGCCATGACACCTGGTCACCTCGCGGCCTTGCTTATCATATCACGACTGCTGGGGGAGATGGGGCGGCACGGGGCCCAACACACAAAATTAAAAAAGAACTACTCTACTGTGGGTGGGTATAGACGAAATTTATCCTTACCATTCCAAGTCGACTAATCCGCCAGCTGCAGCGATAGCTTTCTTTACTCGAGCTGCAAATTCGACTGCACTCTCGCCTTCCTAAAACAGACGCCAGATTAAAGCTTTAACTTGTCGTATATGCAAATTATGACAAACAGAAGGGCCTGTGCTTCGAACACAAACAAGTATAATGACCAAACCACCGATCAATCACCTTGAGGTCATTCAACCTCAACGATTTCATGCCCCCCGCACCGCACCCACCCAAAGAAAATAAAGCAGTCAACCATTCAAAAAGCATAAATTGGAAACAATCGAATTTCCTGCCTTTTTTAATTTGACTTCTGACGAAGCAACGATTTCTAGCCGTTTGTTCAAACAAAAACCATGCAACAATGGAATGGCCTTGCATCTACCTACCAATCTCGATGCGACCCCCTCGAGAGACATGGGAGAACCGACCAAGTCCCACAGCGGGATGGGACTTGTAAGGGTATGTCGTGCTAATTACGATATGACACTAACTTTATAGCCGGTAACATCTCCCATGTATTCACCTACAAGCATACCTGTCTAGTCATCGGCGGCAAGTACCTAACATCGACGACAATTGCCCAACTGGTCATCATCATGATCAAATATTTAATATACGACTGCTGAGAACTGTTCCAGAAAGCGTCGCCGAATCGCGCGTCATATTTGATTGCTGCTGGATAAATAACCCCACCGACTTCGAACGAGCCCTTCTTGAACATCATGACTGAAGTATTATTGATGCAAGTGCCTTCTGGAAAGATCAGAATCGGCAGCTTATTCAAATCTTCCACGTGTTGCCGTAGCCTACATAACAAAATCGAGTCGGTCAAACACGCGGAACCACAATCCACAAATCCATACCTTCGACTAACCGCAGCTCGGTCATTTACTTCGGCACGTTCGAACCAAATATGAAAGCTGGCCCGGTTCAACGCCCTTTGAATAATTCCCAAAAGGCCGCCATGTTTTTGCCCGACCTAAAATATGGATTCGACACACACTAGACCTTGCAGTAAAACATCAACTAGCACTTACCAAAGCGTAACAATTTCCACACGACAGGATCATAACGTCGATAGGTGATGTGTGGTTGGCTACGCATATGCCACCCGGTCGAGCCATGTTTTCCCTGCAACATAAAAACACCTATGACCAAGTTTAATGCGCCACTAACCTTGCAGTATCCGTGCCGATTATGATAAGTAATGATAGCTGTGACAGCCCGGCACAATATTCGGTAGCATATAAGACTGACGTGCCGATTTAACCTCCGTTTCAGACTGAAAACAATAAGCATTTAGCAATGAGCAACTATCAGCTTTAACTCAGAGCACCCGACTTACTCTCCATCGGGCACATAACCAACAAAAGCTGTTGAGACGATCAAGAAAGTTAAACCGATAAATAAAATGACCAATCGTATAGGAAACAATACGAAATAACGCAAGAAGAATCCAAGGCACCAAAGTATGGTTAGACGGAGGCTGAAACAAAAATCAACGAATTACATTTCTGTCTCCATCCATCAAAACCATGGCTTCAGTTCTATCTAGAGGTCATCTAACCTGACAAGAACAGTGGAATAACTGTCCCTAATACTGCCCATTTCCTCCCTGCACTATTTTCATACAACAGTTTGCAAGGACCGGTTTGGTCACCAAGTATGACCAAGCAAGGGGGCACGGGCGTACACCCTCCTGTTGGGCTGACCAGGACATTGAACCCTTCCTCTCGAACCCCCTCCCCACTCAGGTCCAACAGGAAGGAAGCAAATGGAATCAAATTGTATGTGGGCAAGACCAAGACCTGGCCTCCAAGCACAGGCCCATTGTCAAGCCAGCCTACAGTGCTGTATGTAAACAGTCATACAACTCACTCACTCGACTCGACCCAAACCTGACCTGGCCTGACCTGTCTTACACGTAATCAGATCAGGCTTAGGCGATCTGCTTAGATCTCTTCCCCCCTCCCTCCGTCCTACTCCCCCTCCTCTCTCTCCACCCTCCACCCTCCCTCCTCTTCCCCCCCCCCCAAAACTCCCCTCTAACCCAGCCGACCTTGCCCATACTTGTTTGTCACCATAGGGGAGGGAATAAGGGGGGCCCCTTTCCTGGGTTAGGTCATTCATGTCGAATTTAAAAAATCGTGCTGAAATTAGCATAAATGAGTGTGCAAATTACGTCTTCAGAGTATCTATAACTTGTTGGTTTTTTTCTGAATTGTTTTGGCCGGCTAGCAGTCAAACCTAAGCATGGCTGTGCGAGGACCAGAGCACACAGCAGCGCCCCTCTGTGCGTTTCACTAGAAGCACCTCCACACGAGGGCATCCTGGACTGGACACAGACTTCAATGGACGTTGGAGGGCGGGCTGTGAACCCTGAGTCAGCCGAGACTGTCTACTCGTCTCTCCACTCGGAGCACATCGACGGTACTGGGTGAGTCAACTAAGGTCTGGCGTGAAAGGTCAGCGAGGGTTTATTGTTCGAAAACTGACCTCCGTCACCGGAAATCGAACCCAGGTCGAGCCCAGCCACTCCCTACCAAGCAATACGCATAGAGTCACTGCACCACCACGGCCGCCCGCAACTTGTGGCTCACTCATGTAGTTGAGACAAGGATTTACTGCAGTCTAGTCTATCTATTGGTTGGTGAAAGTTGCTTCCAATCGCAGAGTGAACCATTGACTCTGCGACTGAGAAGACCTCTCGATTTTCTAGCAACATGCGAGATGTGCATCCTGCGGGCGAACAGTAAACACTTGTTTAGAGACCCCCGATCTGCACAATAGCACCTGTTTCGGAGGTCCCAGTCCAGACAAGGTAAGCAAGCTAGCACTTACCTGACGTACTGATATCCTAGGCTCGTTCGGCTTAGCAGATTCCAGTTTCTGAGCTCCTCTGCTGAAAACCTCGAAGTGACTTCGTCGTCAATAATGGCTTCGACTCCAGCCTAAATAGCAGGAACATTCTCTGCTGATGGTCACAACAAAAGCCTGCATACCTTCACAAAGTCCATACTGTCTCCTATGAACAGGAATGTTTGACTTTTCTCTGGTTCTGCTACAGAAATACTTCGCATTATTCGCATCGTGGCGTCTTTGTGTATAACATCTGAAAAACAATCGTGCACAGTAGGCAGAGGAAACAAACCAACACACGCAGGTGACAAAAACCTGCACCCAGCCCGTCTATATACAGTAGTTGTCAGACTGCTCATTATCATTCTGAACATGCGGCTGTCGTTATCTCTTTAAGGCTGGGTTGTTCTTCACATTACAGGGAGCACTGGTGCCCTAATCCTTGTCACTCTACAATCCCCAGAGCGTAATGCTCGTCAAAACAAGCTAGCGTAGAAACTAGAAAGATCATTTACTTTTCATTGTTGGAGACGGCGCTCTTTCTAGCTCGTACACGACAGGCAGAGCATCTTCCTCGTCCGATTCGGCTGACCTAGGACTATTTACGGATGCCTTATGTGCCCGTTCGATCCTTCTGCTGGCCCACTAAAAAATAAGCAAGCTTACAGAAGGACAATTCTGCATTATTCGTAGCGAGTACTACAACCACGCGCAAAGTGCTCGAGATCATGCAGGGCAGCAAGTAGTGCGCAGACAGGTGGTTCACCTGCTTCTCACCTCAACCACAGCTCGAGACAATATCAGTGAACCACTCCTACCTCAAACGTTTTCAGCAACAGTGAGACGTAAACCTTTCGAATTCCCAACGATTTTCCGACCGTGGCCAATATGATGATCATTATAACAAGACCGAAGATGGGCGGAATAAAAAGTGTGACGACTAAAATAATGAGCTGCTCGACGGACGCAATTGGCACTGCCATTGTGAAGGCTAGAAATTTGTACGTTCCTCGAATTCTTTTTAGATCAGACGTAAACACTTCGTATGATGTATGTAACACGTGCCTCGTCTCGAAAGATGCCAGGAAACAAACATGTTTGTCAAATGAGTTTTGAATGCCCGGAACCTTCCGTGCGCACATTGCTCAGATCCATTTCCGATGCGCAAGTACATTGCCGCTTATAACATTTGCATTAAATTTGAACCCACACTGCAAATCCGCGCAGCTCGGCCATTGACTGTACCAGCGCTACTAATTCCATGCGTCTTTTGTTGCTACATATTCAGGTTAGAGAAGTCCCCAGATATTTTTCGAAATTATAAACTCAAAGTCGTAATGTTAGCGTCCTTCTTTCTGTGTGGAGTTGACAGGTGGCAGTAACCAGAAGCCAATGACGGGTCTCTCAGATGATCCCAGAGGTATGTATGCACGGTTCGTGATACCTCGTTCTTGGTACGGTAGCCCAGGTGAACCATTCATGAAGAGCGATTAGATCTATGTATACCTAGGATGATGGCCCACAAAGGAGCAGCTGCTCCCTCGTCGATTTCCTTTGGTCTCCATTGCAAAGTGATATTTGCCTTACCTTTCGTTTTATCCAGTTCGACTAAAAGTCAATAAATGCACAAATTGTCACCCGAGGGAAAGAGAAACTTCGCTTTCTAAAAACCTGTCATAATATGCAGAGTAATTTTTTCCTTTTACACATCGAGTTGTTAATGCTGTGCAAACTTTTTTCTGCTCCCCAAATTCCTAACTCGTTTTTGTAAGCGGATTGAACCGGATTGAATTATAAACGTGGGCATGGCTCATTGTCAGCTAGAGGCCTGGAGTTGTGGAATTTGCTCAGAAACAGCCAACAGCAGGTCAATTACTGTCCACGCGGAAACGAACTTTTTTTGTTGATTGAACCCATAAAATGAAATCTTTGCGTATTCCGAGCAGAAAACCAAGCTTAGCGTTACGGGAGGCATAACGAGACGAGTGTTATGTAGGCGGCGGCAAGTATAGATTAGTATGCGGAGTCCTCTCTCAAGCTCATCACTTGACTCCTACATTCTCAATCATACTCCAAATTGTCTTCCCACATGCGCCTTCTTGGGGCATGGGCCAGGTGTGTCGGGCTCGCACGCTTTGGGACTTGCGCGCGCGCCAAGTGGGCTCAATATTTGTACGGAGTCTATGCCCAGTACTAATTTGTCTTAGTGACCCGAGTGCACTGTCCAGTTCGGATCCAATTTTGCAAATGACGCATGACCTGCTACTTGTAGAGCTCTAAAAAGTGTTACGTAAGACGCAGACCTAATGAGCTAATGGCAAGGTTTCCACATCAGGACACGCTCTATTCCTAAGAAGGTCTTGGCGTGTTGCGAATCCGAAGTTCAATCACTTCATGCTTATCTTACTATTAGGTCCCTTTGGCTAAATTTGAAGCCGCAAAACAAGCTACTTCATTATTTGCCTTCCATCGGTGCGTGCGAGTGGAAAAATGTGTCGGCGGCATTTCATTGGCCCTTCAACTCGAACATTGGCCCGTGCGCTAGTCGACGCGCTAGACTTTCTTGGATAGCTGATATGTTGACCTAAACCAAGAACAGTGGCCAAATGACTAGGAGATATTTTTTGCGATCTAATGTATCACATGACGACGAAGAAGAAAATTCTACTTCATTGAGCCCGACAGCAGGCTCGAGGCCATCATTCAAGTTCGAGGAGAGCAGGTGATAAGAATGACGAAAGGGAGAGAAGAATCGCATCTGCCTTCGCTTCTCTTGCTCCTTCCGTTCCGATACTGTGACGCTTGGTCGGCAATGGGAGCAAACCAAAGCTGCCGTTGACAAGCGATCGTCGAAGCGTTGCCACTAATAAGATCACGAATGGCCGCGTCTTCTTTTGTCTAATCCATTTGTACAACTCTTGTTCGTTGTGTCCATCTCCGGAATGCAGTCAATTTTGAAGGCAATACGGAGCCTGTCACCAGCTTATCTCTCACCCATCGAGTTTTTCATTTTTCCTTTGGAACTCTTACGTAATAACTTGCTGCACTGCGTTTAAGAGGGATGTATTGTCACAGGCGAGTCTAGTGCTTCCCTACTCCTATCATCTCCGCCCTTCGTCCCTGCCTTCCCCTCGCTCGGCAAACCGATCCGGCCTGGATGCTTGACTGAATTGGCCGCCTCTGTCCCCTGCTCCCCTTGTCGATGAGGCATTAGCCGGAGAAGGCGGCGACTCGGCCACGCTCTTCTACCATTTACGACCACCACCCCGGCGATTCTCATCACCGACTTGAAATTCTTCGAGCACGCCCTTGGCGCCACCTGTGAACCAGGCGGCTATAAATGATAATGAAAATTTCCTCGTTTAATCATAGCAGCGAGGAGATGGACGGAGCTGGAAATCAGACGGATCACGAGCATGCCAATGACGGTAGCGACATGAAAACTCGAGCTACATTATATTTAGCAGCCGTCTATGTGTTCATATGCGCCGTCGGATTCGCGGCCAATGCGGCCGTTCTGTTCATGATTCTCCGAAGTCGACGTTCCAAAGCTGTAACCAACATCTACATATTCAACCTGGCACTAGCAGACCTCCTCTACGCATTGTGTCTCCCCGCCGCCATCTATCAAATGTTAAATGGCCAGTGGACTATCGGGCACATGATGTGCAAACTGTACTACACGTGCGATGGGATAAGCAAGTTCGCCAGTGTCATGTTCTTGGTCATCTTGAGCTTCGATCGGTACATGGCAGTGTGCCACGCTATTCGATGTCGGGCTGTGAGGACACCGAAATTAGCCTTCATTACAGCCGGCCTAGCTTGGGCAATCGTCGTCTTGGCCATGGTACCGATCTACTTGCACGCCACACTATTGGAGGTTACTGAAACAGGGTCGGTCACTTTCCAATGCGTTATATACTGGCCTCGAGACGCACATGTACCGTCGAATGATACACCTGCTTACGATATCCTATCTGCAGTCGATTATGATCAGATGGACGCATTTTTAAAACTCGATTCCAATTTCACTCGCACTGATTGGTTGAAACAGAACAACCGAAGCGACCATAACAGCTCCGTTACAGCTTTGGACGAAAACGGAAGTGGAGCAGCCACCAATTGGAGTCGACGAATCTTCACCCTATACTTGTTCACTCTCAGCTTCTTGCTCCCCTTAGCCATGGTCTGGATATTTTACACCATGATAATACATCGATTACGGGCACAGAAAAGACGCCTGTTTAGTAAAGGACCCAATCATACCGAAACGGTTCCGACTACTGCCCCAGCAGGTGAAGACGAGGGCCAGTTTGCGGACGATGATGACCAAAGGAGTACATCGGTACGCCAAAAACGACCTATGCTAGCATCGAATGCTCCAACAACGACAGCTATAAGCGCATCGAATCAGAGACGAAACAGATCAACTAGAAGGGTGACGATTATGGTCCTAAGTATTGTCATTTGCTATACAGTATGCTGGATCCCGTATTGGTTCGTCCAGATCACTATAGAGTTCTTTCCGGATGCTGTGCAGCCCGTGTTTGGCTACGAGGTGTTCACGATCATTTCCTATATCGCTTACGGTATGCAAAGTGTCAATTCCGCTTTGAATCCGTTCCTCTACGCGTTTGGTACCCAAACACATCGGCGTCGCCTGTGTACACGATATCGACGATTCCTGACCATCGGATGCCGTTGGAGATTCTTTCGTCTCGGATCTCCGCCTCCCACTGAAACACGAGACACTCTTATTCGCACGGGTGATCGTAATCGATTGAACTTTGCAGAAGAAGGCAGTGCCATGGATTCTTGCGTGATTCGACATCACGAAATGGCCACTGTTGAAGAAGGGGATCGTTTGCGGTTAGGCGTGAACCAGAAAAGGCCAGTCAGAGTGCCAGTCCATTGTGACGCAGAGTGCACCCAAGTTCGTAGCAAAGGCGAAGAGTACACTCGAACTGCCTATTGCCTTTGCTGCTATTGTGCAACTGAAGACCCTCTTGTCGAAGGCAAGAGGAAACCTCAACCGATGAAAAGCACGGCCATGGTTCCAGTGCTTTATTCCAATAACGAAGCCTTATCGAAGCACTCCAACGTGGATGACGAAGTTTGAGGGGACAGATCTAGCTGCTAATTCACATTAGATTCCTTCATGAAGCTGAAAACGTCAATTGCTCATCTCGGTTTTCGTTCTTCATTCCCAAACCAGCCCGGACATTGCTAAGCTAGTTTTAGCTAGTTCTGCTGCTTACTTCGAAAACGTGGAATTAGCAGTGGTGTTCGTGGAATGTTTCGTCTGCTCGTGTTCTATTCGTCGGCTGACGAGGCGAGGGACTGTTCTGGATTTCAATCACTCAACGGGTGAAGTGCATGTCGCGCCAATTCGAGATTAGTATTAGAATGGGCGGTGTTGAACTCATTAACAATTTTATGGTCCCGCTGCATTCTGTTATGCCGAGACTGTCTCGGCTAACGAACTGTCGTGGGGAAGAATGTTGACAGAAAGCGATTGATCGAATCGGAACAAGGAAATGTGGAAAAGGCATCAGTGCACGCCACAATGACCTATTTGCGTGTTGGCTAGTTTGTCATCTCACTCGGACAAATTTCAGGCTAAACTCGGTCTCAAGGCAACCATCGCGTTAGCTGCCTGCTTATTTCCGTGGCCTAAGCCTTTATATGATTGAAGAAAAAAGATGAGATTTTGCTGGGCAGTCCCCTCAATCGATACTCATTGTGTTATGCACTCGCACAGCGCACTTGCTTCAAGGTTTCTACTGATAAAAAGATGGGCTAATCGTCAGCTGAAAAGTGGAGTGTGGGAGAATTTGCGAGTGATGAAAGGGTGTCTATCTAATAATGAGAATATACATTCATTGCACGCAATGTGGCCATGAGAAAATATTTGCATGAGAAATGTAATTTATAAATGCCAAACATAACCCGATTGAAGGACTAACATGCGGCGAATAGTGCGAGCTTGAATACGTAGATTAACTAGAACCCATCAGTCTCCCCGATTGCTTGTAGTTTTAAACGAATGAGTTCGATCTTTTCTGTTTCGATAAGAAGTTTATAATCAGCGCGGTTCCCTAGATCAATCTTTGTGAGACACCCGATTACCCACGAGTCTGCGTGATCGTGCTTTGCATGACCAGACGTAATCTCGTTTTGTTTTACGCACATATTATTGGTGAAAATAACACAAAGAAAGATGGTGGGCGGGTTTCGATATCTTCAAACTTCACGCTATCGAGCATTGCATGTCAAATTGCTCTGCTCTCCCGTCAATGAAAAACAGCCATTTTTCTCACATGGTCTTGGCGTTGAGGCCCATGATTTGAATTATAAAATTTGCATATGACGTCAGCTGAAATCAGAAAAGTGCGTTTGAGTCAAGTCGAGTCACCAATTAGTGGAGGATCCTGGGAGAAATTTCGCCTAGCACGTGTTTCTTACGTAAGTACGCGCAGGAAGCGCCCATGTACTCGTATACCTTTCCGTCTCTTGGCTCGGTCTTAAAAGCCTCTACGGCAGGGGCGTCGGAAATGCGGGCAAAGTTAGTAAGGGCGTATAACGCTTAGGGCAGTAAAAAGCAGCTGGTTCACGTTTTCTCATTAGTTTTCAGCACTCACGATTTTTACACTCAACGATGAGAACTTTATTGATGAACTGTCCGATCGGGGTTGGACATCGAATTGATGAAGCTTGTGTGAGAGGCCAGTCCATGTCACGCACGTATAAAACGCCTCCTGTCTTCTTCGTTTTCGACAAATCACGTAACGTCTTCGTCCAAGATTGAAAATGCGTTAAAGAAATCGATCTGGTTTAGACGGATGAGTGCATAAAAGCTGCATGGATTAGACGAGTGGTGACTACCAAAGGCTGAAACCAATCAGCTGGAAAAGGCTCTAGAGAAAGCAATGAAAACACCCGTCATACCCCAACAAATGATGAAGATGAATGATGAAAGCACTCATGTGCGAACAGCGCCCACTGGAAAGTCTAATCCATATAAGGCTGCCTGCTTGGCGATTTCTCGAGGCTAGGGCAGGCTTACCACGGGAATCCCTTTCATCAAACCGACGCCACAAGTACGGTCTGTTTATAGTACCAGGCATGAGTGACATGGTCTGGCCTATTTCTTGCTTTTGCGTTGGGCCCCCTATCGAGAGTAAATTTTTCTTTGCATAAAAAGGGAGCAAATGCGGCCGCGATAAAGTGAGTTACTTCGAACCGTTCAACATGAATCGGCGACGCAAAGATCACTCTGTTTCGCCTGCTGAATATCCCCACATATTCAATGGCCAAATACTGACTATCCACTGATTACTGATCAGCATCGCGCGTAATGTTCAGGATCAGACAAAAGTAGGACTCCCTACCTAACTAACAATAGGACTCCGCTCTTCTAAAAGGCTTGAGCGCCGGAGCAAAGGCCCATTAGCACTTCATTAGACGGGTTTCATATTTTTGAAGCAAGGCAAACACACTGTAATTCCTAAAAGGCCCCTGTGGTCCCTAAAAAATGGTGTCATTGAACAATGCAAGATTTGAAATAAGCCAGACAATTGAAGTAACGAGGAATGGTTTTAGACACAGCATGTTCATATATTACCCCATTACCAAACCTGAGAAGTATGCGACAAATCATATCGAGCAAGCCGAACAAAACAACAATAATTTAAAAAATTGCAAACACCACAAAAAATTCCAATTGATTTCTGAAAAGACTTTATGCGCCAGTGAGGCAGAGTTCGCACTGCTAGAAGCAAGCAGGTTTTGAAACCTGACTATATATAGAACTCGGCCTAATTGCAAGTCAAGGCTACAGCAGCAGTTGTGCGAGCAGGATATCTGTACGCCTTGAGAGAGGGGCGAAATCAGCATTTTAGGTGCATATTTTTGCAACCAGTGGCTTGTGTTGTGTTGAAAAACTGAGTTTTGGATCAGTGGATTATCGTACACTGCTCGGTGGCTCGATTTCTGGTATCGATAGGCTGGCTATGGGGTCATAAACCCTCGTGACCACGTCTTTATCGGCCATGAGACACCGCTCCCGTGATTGGGATATATCGATCGTGAGTAAACTAGGAGAGAATTGTAAAGCACCGTGCAGTGCACCACTGCCTGCTCAATGCTCATGCACTATCGCACCTCGTGCATGCGCGCGAGTCAGGATGGAAGGCAGCGCCGGTCAAGGTCATGGACGAGAGCAAAATGCACCATGGGGAAATGCAATCGGCGATTCTGCTGGTAGTTTTGTCTCGTCTAGTCGCAGGGAACAACAATACGGCACCGCGCTGGAACGACTCGCCAACCACCCTGCGCAATTACGAGATGAGAGTTTATTCCGCGGTCGATTACGTTTAGGTCCGCCCTGTCGTCAAAACGGATGCGTCCAAAATCGCGAACACGATCCGTTCTGCCTGTGCCGCTTGCAATCTCTTTATTTGACCGCCGCAAAGGCAAGTACCCTGTTAGATTCCTCCCCTCTCCCCGCCGCGGCTTGAAGGGTCGATTATTGATTGCAGACTGTTCCTGCCGGCCTGCAGAATCTGGGCAACACGTGTTACATGAATTCGTATGTCCAAGTAAGTCAGTTGAACATTAGAATTGGTCAATTGTCCACCGCTCAACATTGCTTCCCTCATAGATGCTCTTTCACATGCTGCCTGTTCGGCGCGTCATGTTCGATTGGCGATATCCTTCTCCAGAGCTCCGAGATCCGGAGAAGCGGTATGATGTGGCCGTAGCGTTGCAGCGACTCTTCGCGCGTCTTCAGTCGGGCCGGGAACGAGCGGTGGATCCGAATGAGTTGGTCAAGGCGGCGGGTGTGAACGTGGCGGAGCAACATGACGCCCAAGAATTCTCGGTTCTCTTCCTGGATTGGGTCGACAAAGTGATCGCCGATCGACCAGGAGAAGAAAAACTGCAAAGTCTGTTCACGGGAATGTTGCGTTCTACGATCAAGTGAGTCTCTTCTTGGGGCTTTGGGTTATTCGTTTCGGATTCCGTCGTTTAGGTGCCGTGTATGTGGCTTCGAATCAACGAGTGAAAGTGACTTTCACGACTTCGCTTTGCAAGCTCAAGGCATGCACGACGTCGTCGCAAGTCTGCGCAAGTTCTTCGAAGCAAGAAAACGTTGCTTCATTTTGTTTCTAACACTGTAAATAAAAATTTGCATTCCAGGATGAGAAAATCGACGGCTACGAATGCGAACACTGCAAACAGCATCGACTTGCCGACAAACACATCCAAGTGAAGAAACTGCCTCGGTTTCTAAATCTGCACTTACTCCGCTACGTCTACGACAGGTAAATTTGAGTTTCTCGTAGCCTTCATGTCAAATGATTTTCGTTTCAGGGTCGCCAAAGTGCAAAAAAAGCTGTCGCACGCGGTAGCCTTTCCTCAACTCCTCAATCTGCAGGTTTTCTTAGCCGAGAATCAAATCCAACAATGGGGTGTGGACGGGTGCCAATACGAGCTAATGGCCATCTTGATCCACCTTGGTGGTGCAGATCGAGGCCATTATTTTGCTCGTATACGCGTGTCGACCGATGGCAGATGGTACACATTCAACGATGACACAGTGACTTCGTATTCCGGGCAAGGTATGTGAAGGTGCCTGTATCTGTATATTCGAGACCTTTTTTGGCAGACCACGAAGTCGATGCATGCGGGGCTTACCTGTTGGTGTACGAGAAACGGAAGGATGTCGAACATCGAGCCCAAGCACCTGCCATACCGCAACACCTAGATGGCATCAATCGAAACGTGTCAACCAAAGCTACCGACCAGATGCACGGCCTGCAGAAGACTGTGTGGGCCAGCGGCGGGCTGACTCGATTCATGCAGAAGCTGAGGGTGAGAGCAAGTAAGTGCTTGCTTTGATATGTCAGCAGCTGAAACATTTGGTACCATTATTCTGATTTCAGACCACGGAATGACGTGGTTGCCAACCGAATGGCTCGCAGAACTCGTTTGGACAATTCATAAAGGAGCGTGGAGCCACGACATCAAGGCGCCAGATATGGCTGGACATATGTGCACTCATGGTCGGCTGAAAGAAGTTCGTGGTCTGAAGGCTGTCGACAGCGCTCAGGCTAGGGAACTCTTCGACAAGCTACATGTTATTCCAAAGCCGAACATCTGCGATCAGTTAGTTGATCTCCTTTTCTCATCAAACATTGTATAACGTGTTTTGTCTTGCAGAGCTTCCTTCTGTCTTGTCTGCTTCCCGCTCCTGGTAGCGGATAGGTCGCGTGATAGCAAAAGCCGCGAGTGACAACTTTCAGGGACGTGATACAAGCGCTGCAGCTCGATTGAATGTGATCAAACTTGCATGTGACATGTGTGTGCGGTCTTCTGAAGGAGTCTGTCAGCTGAGAATAAAATCGCAAATTATTAGCCCGAATGGCTTTTCTTGTGATGTGAAAATTCCTTGCAACTCCGACTAGAAGACTTCAATGGTTGCGATTTCGAAGTTAACTGATGCGTTTCATCATAAAAAGGATAGTTATGAGGCAACGGCATGGCACTCACATCTTCCAGTTTTCTTACAAAGCCTTCTCCGGTCTTGATTCTGAAATTGACGGTGCCAGCAATGATGACAGACTCCAATTTTTCTAATCTCGAGGATTGAGCTAAGATTAAGCCGTATGCCGTAGAGAGTGATCAAAGTTGAATTAGATGGAGTGAGGAGGTATAGCTGATCCAATTCCCTCTGCCGAATGCTATTTCATTATGCTAGTGGAGATTAGAACTCACACAATCAAAGATGTATTGCTTATTTCTTATGCGCCCCCAGCCAGTTGAATTTTATTAGCACAGTCAACATTCGTCGATGCCCTGTGCATCAAGTAATAATCAATCACTGTGACGTTGATGAATGTGTTGTCAGCTTGTGCCTCGTGCGTAATCGTTGTGTCGATCTTGGCAGGTTTGCCATAGCGTCGACCAATATGCCATACAGACCAGTCCAGCCATGCATAGATGAGTAGTCGAGGGAACACTTGCATCGACATTTACCCGTGTGCTCATCGGTCTTCCTCTGGCTCATTTGGATGCACCTAGTCACTTATGGTTCCTATCCGAAATGATGGCTTCTTTGTTGATTTCGTATGGGCGAGGTGATCGAGCCGATCAGCAATTGTTATTCAAGGCATAGCGTTGCTTTGAGGACCACCGTATGCTGCCATATTTCGAAGTTTGCCATTTAACTCATATGCGGCTGTTAATTAATTGCACTTGAGGGCGGGCAGGCGGGCTTCAGTGCGTTATCAAGTTGGTGATGGTCTGTGTGCTGTATAGCGGCTCATTTCGGACAGAAATATTCGAGCCTGGAGACTCTAAACTGCATTTATTTGATTTCCTTCGAGACTTGACGCCAGAATGGCCGTTTGGTTAAAGATTAGGTTCTAAAAGGCGGGAACCCTTGGACGTGTTGTGCTTTCGAAGGAGTCCCGCTGACAAAAACTGTGCGATGAGCCAAGTGCACTCGTCGTGTGTCCCGTGACTCGAGCTAGCACCACGTACGCGCACGCAGTCTAGAAACGTTTCCGTTTCCTAGCGCCGCAAATGAGCCCAGAAAAGGAAGTTTTCACAATGAAGCTCCCTGATATCCCCTTGCGCCTTTCCGGCCTACGTCAATCATCCTTTTGGTGCCTCGATATTATTGGCCAGTAGCCTTTAGCAAATGCTGTTAGGCAGTATGGGGCTCGAAAACAGAATCTCTATGATACTCGCTTAGCTGGAAAATCCTGCTTTTCTGTCCACCTAAACTATTTTAACCTTTAAAGGTTCTAGGTTTTTCTCAAGGCGAAGACAACATGGACGAAGGAAAGTCAACGTTGACCGACGCTGGCAAGATAGCATTGGATCAACATCATCAGAGAGAACGATCATCATCGTTCACGAGAGCCCGAATTATCAGACCATTAGCCTACGAAGACAGGCCAGTATGCACTAGGCATTGAACCCACTTAGCCCCCTCCAACTTGTAATTTAGTGCTCTTTTGCTCGAATTGTGAAATCTAATCACATGCTTTATTTACATTTTTCTTCGCTGCTATTCGGCTCCGTCGGGTCGCATTTGGCGGCTCACCATTTGCTACCTGACATGGCTATCTCCCTCGACATTGGCGCGAAACATAATCGCTCTCGCTGACGGGTCGTCTCGGGACGTGGATCGTAATTGCTAAATGGACATTCGATCTATTTACGATCACAAAAACTGCTACTCAGCTAACGAGACTAGTCAGCGCATTTCGATTTCTTGCCTCTGAAACTTCTCTTCTGCCGCCTGGCTCTTGCTCGCTAGCAGCTAAATAAGCTGTATAAGCAGTTTGTATGTTCAACTGGATCTTCGGATAAGAGCTAACATCCCTCGAGGTCTTGATACGCGCTTGGCAGGCGAAACGGCAGTCCATTACGGCCTGTGAAACGAAAACGTGGACACTTTTTCTGTGAACCAGAAAGAAGACACGGCAGCTGGGGGCGAGGAGCCTTTAGGAAAAAAGGAGGAAAAGCAATGATGAGAATGGTTCTGAGCTTTGGTGAAGATCTTCTACAGCTCACTGGTTTCCGATTGAAAAGGGCCTATTCGTTGGATGTACGCCCCCGAGTGCCAATCATCTAATAAGATTTTCTCAAAAATCGACCCTTAGCGCTGCTTTTTTCTTCTTCGTTGGTCTGCCTGATCTTAGTGTTGGCCCCTCGAAGAGCGGGAAGAACGAGGCTTCCATCAGCGTAATTACTCAGCCTCTATCACACCCGACTTGTCGCCATTATTCCTAGCGCTATGGCTTCGCGAAGAAAATTTTCAGATATGGGCCCATCGACAGCATCCCCATCCACACCAACGGCTAACAGGTATGCCATTATGCTCCGATTACGTCGTCTGAGGAACGGAGAAAGGTGACGTGTTCTCGGAGAGTTTTAGCACAGGAAACGTTTTGGAAATGATGTGAAACAGGCCAACTGTCAGAAAACTTTTCGAATGCACCCAGTTTTGAACTTTTTGGCACCTTTTTATTTTGAACCTTGAGAAAGGCAAACAAAAACTTTAGTTTTTGTCTTATGTCACACCACGTACGTGTAGCAGGCAGGTTTATGGACTTTATTTCTTCTCGGCAGTTGTCAGTGAGATCCACTTTCGGCTGTGGAAAATGCTGTGAGTGTCAAATAAGATAAGGCTTGCGAGTTAGATCTTACTTAGCCATCAATCGGGGATTTTTTATTCGTTTTATGTCCCGTGTTGATAAAAGCTTCCGAAATCAGCATCTGTTTTCACTTTGTTTTCAAGTGCTCTGAAATTGACTGAGGATTCCATGGCTGCCTCGATTCCATCAGTCTTTTATCTTCTAAGCTCATAACTCATTTTTCAAATTTAATCTGAGAGCTAGTATGTCTCAGGCTAATTTGCGACAGACACTTCGAATTGCATCGTTAAGATCATAGCCATATGCCGCCGGGCGGGTAGTGCTGTTGACCTATTCTACTAGGAGCAGGTGCAAAAGGCGAGGAATAATTGCTAGCTTCGGGCTCGGTGGGAGGTCTAGGCCACCGTTATCAGGACTAGCCAAGCACTAGTGTTCTTGAAAGGACAGGCTCTAAGAAATGTGCAGAGAAAACATTTCATATACGGCCTTGACTTAAAGCTAACGACAACATGGCTGTTGGCTGAGTCAGGAAATGAGCCATGGCTTTACCATTAATCGATTGACCTCCCTTACTTGGTAATGGCCATGAAATTTCATCACCTTCATCATTGACAGCCCCATTTTTGCTTTTCAAGTCTATTATTCGATAAAGCCACAATTTCGTTTGGCGAGAGATTATCCTCGTCGTTCTCCTTATTCTTTCTCTCTCGAGGACCTTCATCAAATTCCGCAACTATCTATCGAGGATTTTTTTCCCTCTCGAGCTCATCTGTTTGAGCCGAACGTAATTGCTGGCTCGCATGACACTCCCGATCAAAGGAAACGGATCCATTCTCCTTGCCATATGGGCCGTAAAATGCTCGAGTGCGGCTGGGTCAAGTCGGAGATGGTGGCTAACTGAATTCCTTATCAAGCTAAAAATCAACCGACGTCAGCCCTGACCAATTTTTGTTAGAAAATCGATATTTGAAACATCAGGATGGCCACGAATACTGAAATTGAGCCAAAAAACGAACACCTGTTTGTCATTCAGAGTTCGACAGAGGATCCTTCAACAAATGGGCAACAGATTCTGGATACACCTATAGAAGAACACTCGGTGTCTCCCAGTTTTTTATTACCTTTGGATAGCATTCCATCTGAAAGGTGCTCTGGTTTGAGAGTCACGCTTATGTGTAACCATTTGACTACATGATATAATTGTCACGCACTCTCTCACTCACGATCAGAGTACTCCTGTCTCCCTAAAGCCTCTGGCATTCAGTTGGCTAAAAGCATTGTGATGATGGGCCATTATAGGAGATGCCTCAGCCAAGAAGGCTTTTTTCTTATTTCTAAACATCTTTTAAATTTTTCAGGAAAAACAGCAGTTCCGATCTTCACAGCCGTTTGAAGACGCGAAAAGTGCTCGGAGTGGGCGAAATTCGAGATGATGGTGATATTTATCGCTCCAAGGCAAGTGTTACCGAAACAGTTCAATATATGCCTCTTAATATTGCACCAAGTTTGATTTAGATAAGTCAAATTCTGGGCCACAGCGAGCATTTATACGTGAAGTTACCGAAAGGCTTATTCTATTGGCAAGCGACCAATGTGGCCTACTTCTTCGGTTCTGGCTTATTGGTGAGTGACTTCTTCTGACTAAGGCGGCCTCATATCTTGAACACGTCAGTGGCTCATATCCGAGATATTGATTTCATGTTTAATTTGCCAGCATGCGTGTAAAAAAAGAGAAAAAGAATGTTTTCATTTCTAGTGTTTATTGCTGCCACAAGTGGCAGCTTCGTTCGAGATGGTTTATTACTCGGTGGAGTCCATCCCTAGCGACATGGTCCACTGGATCTACTTGCCAATACGTCTTTACGGCTCGGCATTGATCGGTATGCTTTAATCCTATTTATCCCGGATTTATGCCTAAAAGGCGGGTCTCTAAATTGGGTAACAAACTTACGTGAACAGTGGACGTCACAAACTGAACAACACGGACGTATGCAGGACACAGATATACTAGAAGAAGGCCTTGACTGCTTATCGTTAGGCTAGCGAGAATGTATTAGGCCTACAACAAGGTTGTCACCTTCCATCCTGCTTATCCCTTTCAAATCCGTTTGCTCGACTGCTTTTGCGCGTCATTTGTGGCTGCTCTCGTTCTCGCTCCTGTGCCTGCCCCTGGCTTGGGAGGGACGTGACGGTTCCATGAACCAGCGCTTTGATAGGTGCAGATAAGTATATCCACGCCTGTTATACTCCCATCCAGGCAATGCCTTTAAAGAAATACATAAAAATTAACGGTTTCGCCACTTTACCACAGGTTTCTTTTAACCCTCTGATGCATCTGGATGCCTCTGATAAACGCCTGATGTGAGCCTTTTTTTCTGCCTCATAACCACCATAGTGGATATGCTCTGACTTGCTTTTGGGTTTTAGTACGATATATATTTCAGGGGTCAGTATTCTGTACCGTGGGCTGATGGTAACACGAGAACGGTCTCATGTCGGTAGCGGATTACTGGGCTGCTCCGCATTCTTCGGTTTGCAACTATTGGGTGAGTGCATTAGTTTTCGTTGGTTATTTACTGAAATTAGATCCAAGCTCTCACTTTCAGTTAGCTTACCGTGGGTTTGGTCCAATCGGTATCAACTGTCAGGCTTTCGGGCCTTCGTATTTCTTTCGAAGATTGTATTAGGCGTATTTGGAAATTACGTATATTACGAAATCGTCTCTTCCTCTTCGCCATCGTCGTCGACAGGCCTGCTCCGTATTTTACGCCGACTCGGGCTTTGGTGTGGCAACGTGGAATATGTCGGTGGAGCTCGCACCCCAGCGGCGTCCAGTTCCAATTACAATATAGCAAATGCCACCGCGTCAATGTCCACCAATAACCACAAGCCCAGTGAGGAAAGTCGACACCCGGGTCGCCAAGGCGGTCCTGATTCTGATACAGGGGCACCTACGCGTGGAGATAAAGAGAAGAATTTATGAATATTGATCTCTACATCTTCCCAATAGGCACATACTGTAGGCCGAGGGGTGGGAAGTAAAGACATCATCGATGATATTGTCTTACAACAAACATTCATCTCTGTGACTGTTATAAAAAACTCAGTCAGTGTACTATTATTTGGTCCGCGTGTGCTGAAGTGCAATACGTATTCGGTCGATGTGCATCACACGGAATCTAGCGTGGTAATCTTTGCGATATTTGAAAGATGTCTCGTATCTTTCCTGTATTATGCCTTGGCAAACGTCAGTTTATTACAACCAGTGTGACCATGCCAGGAGAATCTGTAGGTCGAGTAGTCGGAAACTGTAGCGCCGTGAAGTCGCCATTGATATCATGCAAACTCGGCGACGTAACCCTTTCAAATCCGTTCGCTCGACTGCTTTTGTGCGTCATTTGCGGTTGCTCTTGCTCCCATATCTGCCCCTGACTTAGGAGAGACATGATGGTTCCTTGAACCAGTGCATTGATAGGTGCAGATAGGCATGTCTACATCCTGTTATATCCAGGCAACGTTCCGCCTCTTCCCACGCATTTTGGTTTCTTCTGGCCCTCTGGTGCATCTGATCTATGCCATTACGGCTTTACGGCCCGGCATTGATCGGTATGCTTTAATCCTATAAAAGGCGGGGCTCTAAATTAGGTAACAAACTTACATAGGAGCTATGTCAGCAGGCATACACATGGTCTCTGGTGGAAGGGCAATTAAGACGAAAGGTAGAAGGGCATTTAGGTTGCTACTTGGAGCCTCTTCCCAGCATCTCATACAGTACCTCTGATAAACGCCTGATGCACCTAGGCCAGAAGAAACCTCTTCTGCAGTTTGCCCATCCAAGGAGGTATCAGTTCGGTTGTGGCTCGTTTGTGTGGCTACTCGATCGTTGCAGTTTTGTCCATGTGGGGAGGTAAACGTGGTGGCTGTCCGTCAACACTCCTCGGCTAGCGTGGCTTATCCATCACACCAGGAACTGCACCTATTAACCATAACACTCACCCGCTACATGACATATTAAGCAGAACGTTGTGTAACAGGCTGGTTGGCTGTACATTGGGTATAAGATCATCACAGCTGGAGAGTCAGGAGATTGAGACGTCTTGTATCTAGATAGAAAAGAGCCGGATCACAGTGCTCCAACATCATTGACCTTTTTTTGAACTTTATTTAGGTGGTATTCTCGCCTGACTGATCTTATACTCGTAGGTAAAGCGATAAACCTATTAGCATTTACTACGTCCTCAGAGCCTCGACGAAGTTATATTTGACTCTACTGACTAGAGAACATCAGCCTCTCTAGCCTGCTGATGTTCTCTAGTCAGTAAAGCCTCTCGAAATAGAAAGGTACCGGAAAAGCATTCTTGACTGTTATCGTCATCGACATAGAACACCACAATGGAAAGACGGCGGGGAGGGCTAGTAAGCGATACAGACGTCATAAAAGCTAAACTAGCAACAGTACAATAGCATATGCTTAGGATTAGGTCACTGCGAATGTGTGGAATCCCACCTCCCACAAAACATGTGTTGCGTCATGCCCGTAAGATACCTTTCACGTGTTCTGTGACGTCGTTATCCGCATTCCCATACCCTCCCCGCCAAAACTTTTCTTCACAATAAAAGTATTCCATTCGAGTCACAAGCCACAAGACTGGACTGGAACTTGCAAAATTCCTGTTTCTACAACGCACTCGTCATGCATCGTTCAGGAAGAGGGGAAAACGTAACAAGCACGTGAGATCGAAAGCACATCTAATGACTTGGCAGGTTGGCGAGTGCGTGTGTGTCAAACCCACTTGAATAAATTCCAAAAATTAGAGGGTGTTACTCATCTTTCCTTTCATACTCAACTTTTTTCGTCTCAATCCCGGCTGTGGGTGGAACAGCGAATCATGCACATACCAACCGACGGCAAGGACTGTTTATGCAAGCACTTTACTTTGAGGGTCTTTGTACTCCTCGATCATCTTCTATCACCAAGCCTCTTCGTAATGACGTAAGCAAAACGCCTATTTATCGAATTTCATGCCAGGATCTGGGCGTAGATGCCGGAAAGAGGCTCGAAGTAGCAGCCTACATGCCCTCCTACCTTTCTTCTAAATTGTCCTTCCACTAGAGACCATGTGTGCCTGGGATCGGTATTATCAAAGTAGTTAGATGGGGGCGGGCTCAACGCAACCTATCTAAACAATCCTGCCCTTACGGGGTAGGTGTCATATAATAGGACACGTCACCCCGCCAGCAACCGCTTCCCAGTCTACTATAAAATGCACGACGTCTAGCGAAGTTCAGTCAGTCAGTCTCTTTCGCCGAGTCATAGTGGAACTCGTGGCGTGCTCCGCCAGTCGTTCGCGTTTATTTATACAAGTACAAGATTGGAAAATGATAAACTGGGAAACGGATTCTCGACGCTTGGATCGTCTGCCAAGACCGGCTGGCAGTTACACCATCGACAACACCCAGCTTATTTCGGCTGCTGACGATGTAGCAGTCACTTTTATTGCGTCTATGCGGACGTGCACTCCCATGAATAACCCAACCAATGGACTGGAGCAATTGGAAAGCGGGCGGTCAATGTTGGCTTGAACGGCCAAATACTGGTCAAAAAAGAAATGACATGAATCATTCCCTGGCCCAAGGCTTTACTTGATACATGATCTGGACCCTAATTAATGTTGTATGCGTGCGCAACATGTATATTTTCATGGTTGGTACTCTAGGTACTATGCCTGATTCAGGTATGCAGCGCTGATCTTTCTTCAGTGAACCAAAAACTGTCGCTTTCATTTGCGGAGCCATTTCTTGTTCATTGTGATATTTTGTGAAAGAATATTACTTATTATGAATCTTCTGTGCTTTGAAGAGCTTCAGAAAATAGCCAGAGTCTTTGTACAAAACAGACAAAAATCGTGGCGACATGACTAACCCCTGGTCCTGGAGTACTTCCAAAATTCCAACTGTGCAGTGATCGATTCCATCCGTACAAACCCGCTGCATGTAAATTCGCAGGCACGCAAGAGCTCAGTGTACTGTACAAACGACGGGCTTCCTTTTTCCCCCTTATTAGCTGCACACGCAAATGCGCCTATGCACATCCTACGCTTAGTGACCCCTGTCGCTGTACGCCCAGCTTCTTGTGTCAAGGACAGTGCAAGTAAGAAATGCGGCCTCTGCAGGATTCACGCTTTTAAAAATTAGTGAGTATCAAAAATAGACTCAACCACCTATGAAAATTTAGAGAGAAAGGGCAACGTATTTTTCACTTATCCAGTCTCTTTCAAACAACATTAAAACAGACACCTCTAGCTGCGGTATTGAGCTATGTGGAAGTCTCGTGGCAGGGAATTGTTTTTTTGTGACAAATTGACGAGCATGATCAGTCGGCAACATTCCAGCAGCGATTCATAGCTGGACCACATTCGGATTCACGTGCGCAGCTGGAGAGCAATTCTTCTTTATCACGGGATAAGTAAAGGTTACAGTATGACGAAGAATCTAGCAAAAGTTGGAAAACGGAATGCTGATTACTCGAATATGCTAGCATTCTCTGCATTTGGCCAGATTTCTCCGTCATTTACACTTATCTGTCTGACTTATACTTGGCTGTTTTACAATTCACATCCGCTATTATGCATTCCCAGAGGCCTAAGCTGTTGTCAGAGACCCTAGATCTGATGTCCTTCCCCAAAGAGTAGGCAATAGCTGACTGACTAGACTGTTCCTGGCACAGCCTAGGGTGGCGTTACCAGACGGCAGCCAGTGCATTGTAGTTTGCAATGCTAGGGAACGAATTGGCAGGAAAAGGAAAACAATTCAACCTTTTCTGCCTAAATGACAGCTGTCTACACGTGGTATGCTCAACTCATTACTTGATTGCTGAGTTTCAGTATAGCATCCATTCAAATATACTTGATTGGATAGCTGCGCATAAGATCAGTTTTCAATCCAAAGGGTAGGATCTGATGCATTGAGACATTTTTGGCACCATCAATGACACACCACTTACTTAGTACGGAGGTCTACGATTAAAGTTTACGCATTCACGAAATCCAAGTTTAGCCCTCGGCCATCTGCACAGTCAACTCTGCAATGTACAGCACTGAGGGTGGAACACTGCCAAAATGAAAGAGGGCCAACATGCACAGTAAACTAAGTTCAAGTTTTGAATGAGACGTCTTTTTCCATTCACCTAACAATTTTTCACCTTTTTGAAGTATAACTGACCTCAACCAAAGCAGGCGCACCCCTCGCCGAGATACTTCCGTGTAGACAGACACAAAAATTTGTCGGCGGGGTCATCCTCATAGACACAGACACCGGCAAAACTAATAAATGTCAAATAGCAGACGTCAGCAGTGAAATTGGAATCGGTTCGTTTTTTCAGGTTGACGTCATTCTTGTGGATTAATTTGATGTAGTGGATAATAAGGAAGGGCTTCACCCTGTTTTTCCTCCTGTAATGATCTTATCGACCTTTCTGATCTAGATTTCTGAAGGTCATAATCTTAATTACGTTTAAAAAAGTCAGATCAAAAACGGTCTTCTGCTCTCGCGATTAACGCGCATTGTTGATAGAAACTGAAGGAGGCGTGTATCAACATCTTAATAACACGATTCACGCAATCACGTGAATGTCAAGAAGATTTCTTATGTCTCCATTCGAGAGTAACTACGCATGAACATGATCATATAATACCCTGGTCCTTCTACACAACTCTCTGATCTTCAAAGCTGCAGTGTGCGGAGACAGTCGTGTCGACCAATGAAGACTGAAAGCTTTCTTTAAAGGAAGCCAATGACCAGCGTGGCAAAATGATCAATTGGGAATCCGATGCTCGACAAATGGCTAGAATACCCAGGCCAGATACTCCACGTGGATTAGCGGATTTTATCGTTGCGATGAACAAGGCGACCTTGGGCAACCTGATCAGTCGCCCAATTGGATGTGACGTTTTCGAGAGATGCCAGGATAAGACTGAAGCTGGCGGGCGTTCACGCCTAAGATTTGATACCTTTTGCTTGCGAGATGGGTTTGGAGACTTCGTTGTTGTTTAATAATCATGCGCTCCACAATACCATTGAGTGGCCCACAGTAGAGGTATGGTCCGTGTAGCCTTCAGTGATTTATAGGCGTGAGGTGCCAATGGGATCTAGCATACGTGTGCAACAGCGAAGTCAATGTCAACACATGATTTTGCGGGAGATATTTTATTGTAGTCGTATTTTTGGCTTGTTCCACAAGGAAACGCCAAAAGCAAAACATTTGCAGTCACCGCAACGAAAAAAGAAGTTCTATAGCCACCGTATTAATAGAATCCTTGCTAAAATAGGAGAGCCCCCTCTGCAGAGCACTTTTCGAATCCGCGTCAGCAGCAGCGGGTATCCGACTCACTCACTCACAAAAGACGCGTCCCAAGCATTGCATTTGATTTTCAACTGAGCAAGGTTAAAAATTTATGTAAAACTCATTCTGTAAGGTTTCAGTGGCATGTGCTCATCCGTGATTATGTTACGGGGCTCATGGGCAGTTCACGCACATTTGACTCAATATCAAAATAGTCGATGGACATTGCCTTGTCAGAGCTTGTTTTCAAAGAGTTAACGGGCGCACATGATTTATCTGAAACTTAACAAACTACTTCATTTATCACCCTGCTTACTCCCACCTCCCCTCACCCGTATCATTCATTCACACATTCTTCTTAGTCCCGACTGTTTCCTTGTCTCGACACTGCAATTTTGCAACGCCCCGGTTCAGTAAAGCCTCAGCAAGTACTAATCCTCCAGACCGTCATTTGATCTTGTCACCCATTTTAGAGTCTTTCGTTGTGCAACAATGAAGAATGCATCCAATTCGTGCTCAATTTAGATTGATTGCGTGCAACAAACAAGAATACATCTAGTTCGGTTATTGCACAAAAAGTAGCTCTAAATATTTTATATACATTTCAATAATTGAACTACATTTTAGTGACGCATTAGGGTCTCATAACAGGCCTTTTCCCTTTTCAGGAAATTTATTGTAAGAAATGAGCGAGCCCTTTGACTCAAAGTCTTTATTCAGGTTGAGCAGTGGCCTCGGTCCGTTTTCCTAAGAGCAGGAATTTGGGTCCATTTATGTCCAATTTGCTTTACTTCAGTCTGGCTTGAGTGTTTATACATTTTTTTGCATCCTTGAGCAGCCAGCAATTTGCACGCTGTCCGAAAAAGGGCAAAATGAAATAAGAAAAATGGAGGATATGACAAAATGTAAGAACGGGACGGGAAACGGGAAAAAGAAATGTCTAATAATGCATGAACGCGTAAAAATGTCGTCCCGATTATGCACATTGTGCCAGAGGTCGACACACGTTCGGGCGGATAGTCGTGGTTTGAATAAATTCAATTGGTGACCACGTTTCCTTTCGTCCTTCCATTCACACCTCGACAAAACGTCTTACTTCCATTTTAAGGCGTCCTTGGAGCCGCCTTACATATTTGGCGCACCGGACGACGTCCACCTAATGCACCAAAGAAAAAAGAACAGGGGTTCAATGAGCAGAAATGGGTAAAGCGGCCGAGGTATCCTGTTGATGCGCATATCCTTCATGGCAACACTTTAGAATATAAAAGGCCACAACAAGGTGTCCAAACTTGGTATCCTCTTTTTCACTTTCGTTTATGGTGCTTAGCTTTCGATTGCACTCAACTGCCAATTACCGAGTGACCATCAAAGCGTAACGTTTGCGCAATAGGTGTTATTAAAGTGCGGTCGTCCTCGAAGTATGCTGGTGGTCATTCGTGCGTGACGGTGTTGTCCACTGTCGACTGATGGCCGAAAACGGTCACAGTCGGGGTCAGACTGGTGGCTGGCCACATTACTTCAGACGGCTCGATTTTACGATAAGAAATTTTAGTTCCCCAAAAGACGTAAAGGTCGAAGGGTCAACGACTCCCTCGGTGACCAAAAGAAGTAAGTAATGGTCAAGGTTTGATTGCTTGACTGATAGCGAGTTGCATGCGGCTTGCGCCGTCTGGTGCTCACAAGGACTAAAATAGGAGTCATGCGGGTGCACTGTCGGTTGTAGTCGGATACTCGTCCTCAGTTACCTCACTGGCACAGCTTGGGAAGAAAAGTGCTTGATCTCTTACGTAATTGATGACATGGACAAGACTCTAGTATGTCACTGGGTGGCGACTAGGTCAGGTTTCCCTGATCTCAGGCTACAGGGACACAGGGGTCGACCTGCTACGACCCGTTATTTATTCTTGCTCGTTTCGGTTCTTTTTTTGCGGGTTCAATTATTCTTGCCCTGGGTACACTTGGTCAAAGCATCCAAGTTCAACAGCATCATTCTGTCCGCGTCCGAACTCTTATTCGAAGACGGCCGGTAGTTCATGTGGAAATAGTCAATCGCCGACAGAAAATTCGCCTCTTGTAGCGGTCTTCTCATTGTGATGGCGCGACACTTTCTCCCCTCACGAACTCCATACTTGGATCCATGTACAAACTATGAACTTCACAAACTCGTCCAATCCCTTCTACGGTCATCATGAATTGAGCGCGCACAAAAACGCACCGCCATTGGCAAGAGCAGGGAGAGCATGACGAGTAGATTATTTTGGGAAGATATCTTAGTTGGAGCAGGGACGTCTTAGATGGTCAATTTTTCAAAGTAGTGTGCTGTCCTCCCTCGGCCTTTTGTGCTCGTTAACACGCTACTGTGTACAAAGCCGCCACCATCTATTACGTACTTGTGTGACCCGCGGAATGAGGGTGGGACCGGCCTCGGTGGTAGGCGCGTCCAGCGGCGACTTTTAAGTCCGTTCAACGAACGATTTTATGACAAACTGTCCAAGGTTCATACAAGTGCTAGTCGCGCACACCTTGACCCTCAGCAAGAAAAGAAATCGCTTCTTGCTCATTCGACTCGCTTTTTCGTCTCTCCTCCACTCACTCCTCCAACTGACGCCGCCAAACTTTTTCCATCTAAACGCTCGATTAACCGATAATGGCCAAAATATGTGCAATGCGACTGCCGGGTTGATGACACGTTCCGCTCATTTATTGCGTCCATACCAGCCGTGCTCCCTCGCCTCTCTAGCAGACCTCACTCCGATGTTGAGGTGTTCTCTGAGACAACTTGCCTTTTCCTTTACAGGCATCGTGCTCTATTGACACTGATCGTGAGCGGACACTGCATTCATTTGCTGACGCCTGATCAAGTCCTTATTTGCGGATTGCTTCACTTGCTCTTCAGGCTTGTATTCACTTATTTATTGCATTGGGTCATGGAGCCGGTTGGCATGAAGTTAGCGTTTGCGGTGCTGCTAAGAGCCATGGCGGTAAGTGGTCGTGTTAGTCTAACTCATGTGAGTCCAAATGTACAGTAGGACCCAGAAGGTGCAGACATGAAGCTTGAATAGGGCTGAATGGACAGACATTTAATTCACTCACAAGGCGGCACAGCACGTCAGCAAACGGGCTGTTATGCATACAACTGTTTTACTATGCACATGTGTTACACATGAAACGCCAGAGCAACAGATAAGACCCGGAAGCTTGCAAGCTTCAGCGGGAAGTGCGCTATTGTTGATCTCGTGTCAACCCTAACTTTTGTTCGGTTTTCCTTGACTTCACACACCCTAATTGCCAGCTGTCCATCTCATCTTCTCAGCAACAACGCCAATTAGGAGTCTCCTTCGCCAGCCGTATGGTCTCATTGCTATGTTCGCATCTGATTCAAAAAACGGCATGTGCTCGCCTCGATAGGTCCATTGACAGTGTTGGAAGTGAGGAGAAGAAACCGTACATTTTCTGCATCGTTCCGCTTTTGAGGAGAAATTGCTGTGGTCAGGTTAACGACGACGAGCAAGGTTATGGTTGCTTACGCTCTAGAAAACTACTATTGCGGTCGGATCTAGTCTACTCGAATCAACTCGTTTTCGTGCCTTTTTTCTCTTTCCAATAGCTCCTATTGACCAACAATCTAGTCTCACGGTGACTGACTTTTTTATCGCTTTCGGAACTGACCGCCCGAGTCTCCTTTCTTCCGCTGCATCGTCTTCCAAATACGGGTCTTCGATCATGTTTCACTGGAAATGATAATGTTGAAGGGGTGGGGTGCCCGCCCTGTGGCCTACCTTGAAATATATCCGTTTCGCGTTGATCAACGTTTGTTTCGCCTCACCGAGTGGCGTCAAAGAATAGTATTGTTATTGGCCTGTTAGGATTTTCTTTTTTCTTCAATGCCTGTAAATCAATAATTCGGGCCAGGGCGGTCTGTCTTGAACGAGAGCACCTGATATTGTTCACTTACTCTTTTCAATGTCGTCTTTTCGAGAAAAACCACAGCACAGCTGGCACCAATAAAAAGGAACGATTCGTGCGAGACATCGCGGCGTACGCAGATGATGGTGATGAATTAAAATCAAGAAATCCGATGTTCTGCACAATGAGCTTGTGTGAGGTCGAGACCCTTGTAAGTACAAACTAGATATACGGGTAGTTTTTTAGGTGCAGCGTAACTGAAGGTTCTTGGGCCTCTGGTAATCGCCTGGCGGGTATTCGTGAGAAAAAAATTGTCGGTAAAGAATACGTAGACAAGAATAAGCTGTGGTTCTGGGAAGGCAGTCGTGTGCGTGTGGCAGAGGATTGGTAAAAAGGTTATCTCGCCATATTTCAAGAGATCAGTGTTGACCAGACAATACAAAACAGTGCCAACGACTGACTTTGACAAATGCAACACCATGTCTCTCCCATCCAACAAAAAACTAGCCACTCCATGTTTCAGGTGTTCCACGGCACCAATGCAGTGAAGTTTCCGAATGACATAGACGGTAACCTTGCTGTTATTTTAGTGTAGTTTAGTGCCAGTATTTTGAATCAGCTTTTCAGGGCAACCTGAAATCGAATGCGGGGAGCTGTCAGTACGATTCAGCGTGAAGACATCGAACGGTGTGGCCAGCAAGGTGTACGCTAAGGGGCACTCCATTGATAACAGTTGCGCCTTCGAAAAGACCAATAGTGGATCATTCACGATTGGCAGTTGTGGCATGAATCGACAACGCCAGGTACGTGCATTTTTGAAGCTCAGTGAGAAGCATCCTGCAACCCTTCTTTTAGTTGGAACCACGAGGTATCTCTTATGCAGTGGTCGTGGTAGTGCAGCTGCATCCTATGTTTGTGACAAAAGTGGACAGGGCTTATAGTATCAAGTGCTTTTACATGGAAGCCGAGAAGACCGTAACATCACTTTTAGACGTCAGGTTAGTTAGAGGGCTGGTCAGATGAGGTTTTATCAGACAATGCATAGTGATTGATTGCAGCATGATCTCTACCCAAGCGATAACTGGCGGTGCACCGATGCCTGTATGCAACTACGAACTTCATGCTGAAAGCCCAAATGGCCCAGCCGTACGTTATGCCAGGGTCGGTGACAAAGTATGGCACACATGGACTTGCCCTTCACCAACGTACGGCGTCTTGGTGCATAGTTGCGTTGTGACTGATGGCCAGGGCAATGATTTCAAAGTGTTGGATCAGAAAGGGTAAGGTTATTATGTCCAGTGACATGAGGGTTCAATAATGGTGTAGCCCCAGCGAAAGATCCCGGGCTGACTGTGATTGTGCAAAAAGGTTCTTATAGTCCGAGTCAAATGACATGTGCTCTCCCATTGCAGGTGCAGCATCGACCAGTACGTCCTACGCACACCTGAATACAGTTCCGACTTGACTCGAGTCCAGCAGGAAACCCATGTGTTCAAGTTCGCTGACAAGACGGCAGTCATGTTTAACTGTCAAATCAAACTTTGCCAAAAGGCTGATGGCGGTTGTGATGGCATATCGGTACGCACTCCTGATTTAGCACGCCCTATCCTCTCGTCACGCATTTTCTTTCCAGCCTCCAGTCTGCGGGGGCAGCTTGCCATCATCAGGTGGTCAGTCAGAACAGATCGTTTCTCAGCCTGCTTCCACATCCACTACAGAAAGCACTCCATCCCAAACATCGGTCTCCGACGTCGAGGTGACAACATCGGCATCTCAGCTGACGGCGAGCGTGAAAGTGATGGTCAATGAAACGAATGAAAATGCAACTGTCTCTGCAACTAACGGAACCAACGCTACCAACGGTAATTTCCCAACCCCCCAAGGATTTCCACCTTCAGAGTCTTTCACATCGAGTAGCACTTTAACGAACACGACAATCATCCTTGAAGGCGAAAATGTCTCCATCATTGCGGCCAATGAGACGACAACCAGCCCCGCTCCGAATGGAATTATCGCAGAAAACGTGACGGAACCGCAGTTGAACAATGAAACTACTATCATCACAGGTATATCGGAAAACAATACTGCCTCTACCATCTTTGAGAATCAGGTCACCGCTACTGTCGAGAACTCAACAATCGTTGACAACAGCATCCTTCCGGACACCACGACAGAGTTCCCCGTTTTTACTTCCTCGTCTGTTGACACCGACCTACTTAACGTGACCGTATTCGACAATGGCAGTGGAAACTTGTCAGGCAGTACAAACGACTCTCAGCTGTCACTGCTCAATATAACTTCCTCCGAAGGCTTTCTATTGCTATCAAAGACTGGTCACCGAAATTTATCGTGGATACGTGAGACAGAGGATGGTGTGACAGAGGTGGCCTCTGGTGAGGGATCTGGCGGGGATAGCAACGATCTCTCCAACGACACTTTCAATGAAGTCATGAACCCGACAGGCATGGGCAATTCGAATGGAACAACCACCGTTAGCCCACTGACCCTGGCCAATGCAACAATCATCGTTGTGGGCGCTGGCGATGATGGACGAGGACGACGAAACGTACTCAGTCCATTGTTGGATGCCGCTAGCCAACTTATCAAACGCGATCCCGAAGGAGAGGGCGGACGATTCAAGGACCAGCCTTACGAAAAGTTGCCCGATATCGAAACCGATGTCAGTCAACTGATGTGGGTTTTGGAACCAGAAGAAGGACCTATCAAGGGTGAGTAACAGTGCACTTTGAGAAGACGACTTTGCTCTAAATGCAGGAAGAGTTTGCCCTGACCGAGTCCTACACTTTATCTGAGCGCACCCTTGACCACTGGACTGTAACGTACGGTTTTAAAAAATTATATGATGCATACTCGAATTAGTTACAAATGCATCTTCGCCAAAGGTATCGCTCTAATTGAAGTGCGTCAGGGTCTTTTTTAACGCCTCTTCGAGATTTTCTTCGAGAAGACAGTCCTGTGTACCTGAACATTACCTCGTAGTTCGAAGCCTAACCCGAGTTGGGATTATAAAAGTTAGTCGCCGTTGTAGGCGTGCATAATGGGATTCTGAAAAACTTTTAATCCAGTCAGAGACTCGCGTTAAAGGAATAAATGAAGTGAAAATATGTTTTCCTGGGTTGTTATTCAAGATTAAATTGCTCTAAAAGACTTCCTTCATCGAGTATAACTCACGGCAGTGTGACAGTACGACTGATCGTGAGAGTGCAGTCGCGTTATATCATGCAGACCTATCCTAATCAATAATTCATGATCACTCCTTTTCATTAGATGAGCACGACAGCGATGGGCGGCACGCTCATTCCAATGACCCGTCGAGGGTGCTAAACGGAGAAGAGGACGAGGGCGTCGACTGGCATCGTAAGCAATGGCCTAATGGACGAGTCTGCTTATCATCACAAACCATGCTGGCTATATTGTTGCCTATATTGGCAATGATGATCTTCACAGTTGCTGTCGTCGTGTTTTGTTTGCGTCGACTAAGAGGCCGAAAGAATTTAACTCATTTCCATCGTTCTGTTCCACTAAATTATTTATATAAAGCTTCCTAAAAGGACGGGCATCTCACCTTGGCAAACACGTTCCAAGGTTAAATATGACATGCTTTTCTGTTTTGACTCTCTTTTCAGGATTGCGCACTGTGTTTGTATAGCAAGCTTTTTTGGTACGGACAAGTGCCTTGGTTTTTTGAGTGATGTCCGTCTATGAATATGGAAGCAGGCTATATATAGTGTGTGAGCACAAGCTTTATGTTCGGCATTGCTGCCTGATCTGTCTTACCGTCGTGTGGCTAATATGTCTGAGATATTGACTTTGTGCTTTGCTCGGACTCATGACTTTAATGACTGTTCATACATTTCACAATAAAGCCAGTGCTGAGAACTCCGTGTGCGAGATAACACTAGACAAAAGTGGCATGATCAATAGAATCCTTGCTCGTACCATTGCCTCTCCACCATTTGTTATGCCTGCATTGCGGCTTCGTGTTCAGGATGGGCGTATCTTCCATCAGCGTGGTTGCCTTGTAAGTAGACGACGAATCCGGCTTTCTGGATGACCATAAGGCCAGAAAACCTTGGCGCACTTTCAAACAAAAAATCAAATAAAAATAGAATTGAAGAGCGTGCGCCAAGGCATCGCTAAGATTGGTCGATGTTTTCAAATATTCGAATGCTTCAGCTTTTCCTAGCCGTTCTTCGAAATCACTAAACGCAATAAGAGTTCCATCACCCGTCGCCAAGCCCCACTCGCCAGTTTCATTTTGGCGTAAGAGATAGGCTCGTTGTTGGTCGAACGAGTAATGACCAGTTCGTAGGCTGACTGCGTAGAGCAAATGGTTTATGACGACTGGGGCGGCTGTGCATAGTTGAAGACAGCACAAGTCCATTTCTCGTTTTTTATCACGAATATGTGAGAAAATAAGACTTCGCCTGGCTGTACGCCAGAACCCAAATATGCTAAGCATAGTCGCTATGATGATAGCACATGCTGTCACATAGAAACGGATGGTGTTTACTGATATAAAAATAGAATATAATTCCGATTCGGAAAATTCTGAGGGCGAATCTCGATATCGGTGTTCAAAAGTGTCGTATTGAAGTGTCACTTCGAATGCGTGAAAAATAGAAAATATGGCCGTGAATACAAAAACCACTACAACAGCCGATCTTTCTAAATGTCCTTTGTCGATACTTTTGAACTTAAATGGTAAGAGACAAGCCCACGTTCGCTCAATGCTTAAAAATAGGATGAGGAAGTCGACCACATCTGCGCAGAGGTTCATGACGGAAATACTGATATGAGCCCAAAAAAATGAGCAAATGTAACTGCGTTCGCAACCGCAGTACATGGACAAACGGACAATGGTCAATACGAGCATTTGCGCCGCCGCACACGATGATATAATTTTATACAAGAAAAAGTCGCTGGGCGATGAGTGTTCACGTAGAAAAATGACCAAAGAGAAACAAGCCCCGATGAAACCCATGATACCAATGGATAAGAGGGCAGGTGTCTCCACTGATTCCAGACTGCTTTTCAGTTGGTAATGCCGTAATATGGCACTGTTAACATAGTCCACATTGGTGTGATACGAGGAGGCCATTACGGGCGACGAAGAGAGTATTCGAGTTGAATAGCGCTGCTTGAAATGATGCTGCTTGCTCCTTGAACTCAGTCCATGAACCGATTCGATGCCGGTCGTAAATCGTTTACGACTTTCTCTAAGCACCTCGGATTGTTGGGAAACGTAATTTTCTCATGGATCCAGAAATTTATGAAAGGAAGAGAACAGAGATTCAGGCTGTATTTTATAATCACCAAGCCAGACTCGCGTTCGAATACTAGACCTATGAAAAAGCATTAATCGATCTCGTACCAGCTTGCTAAACAAACGGTCTCGTGCTGAGGCCGACTGATGACCGATGGCACAAAAAAACCTCACTCGCTTTTCTTTGAATGAGCATGGACTAAAATGCAGCTACGGACTACGCTGATTCTAGCTATGGACCCAACGTGATGAAAAAGGGGCATTCTAACTAGGGTCTAGCTACAAATAAAGTGCTCATTGGCCGAGACATTCGCAAATGCCGTGATCGAAAGCTTAGAAACTGCCTTTTAGAGATCGAGAAGAAAAATGCATTTCACGCACTTTTGGGAACAATGCAAGATCTCTTAGTGCTAACAGTTTCCTGATGCTTTTCAAGGTTCTAAAGTGGGTGCATCAGTCGAGCGCGAAAATGATTTTGCCTGCAGTAGTGGCAGGAGGAAGACAGTATGACATCGCCACGAAACGGGTTGCCATTTGTAAATGACCAATTTGCAGCAGGAGGGCCTAGGCTCGAGTAGGGACCACCTCGATTTTAATGATGACCAGCTAATAACAGTCGGACGACACAAACATCTGCGCGTCCACCTGACCAATGTTATAGATGGTAGTATCTTGGCACGTAGGAATGTCTCGAGACTCAAGAGATCAAGAAAGGTAGACGAAACGTGCCTGCACCTGTCCACATTCTGTGAAAGTTCAATGGACTCTAATTGCCAGCCCGTCGCCAGGGTCTTATCTACACAGCCAGATAGAAAAGGGGTGATGATGAGGATTATCATGAGAGCATCCACGCTCGACTAGAAAACTTTTGCCGTCTTTGTAATTAAAGTAGAGCGTGAGAATCGATCGGAGCATTCTCGAAATGAACGATAGTTTCTTGGTGAGATAAAAGGACCTGTCACAGCGACCCACGTGACATACGGCGAGAGTGTCTCTCGCTTCGAGCCACAGTTAACAATAAAGCATCCTTACAGCAACTAAGAATTTAGCCAGCTCCACCGATCCTCGAAACTCTTTCACGTCAGCATTAGATGGGATGTCAACAGTCCGATCTCGTGCCTGTGGGAGCACACGTAATCGGACTTCCGAGTAAGCGAGCACATGCAGTCAGGAATTCCCGATCCCACATTTATGCTTTTAGACAAAAGGAAGTCAGCGATGAGGAGGCAATAAGTGTAATACGACTGGGTCCGTATTACTGGAGGGAGTGACCGGTGGTGCGCACCACCGGTCCTAAGTAACTAAGGGTACTACTAAGGGTAAGGGTACTAAGTCCTCCGACCTAGTACATGGCTGAAACGTCACCCTAACGGGTGACGCTCCCAGCTGCCGGCTCCGTGCAGAGTATCGATTGCCAGTCGAGCCTCTACATAGGGACAGGATTAGGTTAAAACAAGCAGGACGTACACTGCTGAAAAATATTTTACCTTACATAGAAAATACATAAATTAGGTACAACTTTGGTAGATAAGTTGATGAAGCTGCCCGAATGAGAGTCTGCGACCCGTCACATTGATATGATATCATAGAACGCTGGAGGAACAAAAATCCTCCGGTAACTATCATACAGAAATACTCAGAGGAATGTATGATTGATTTTTTCAGCTAGGCCACTTCCTCGCATTCTGGAATTCGAGCCGTCAAAGCCAACTGCGTCGACTGCGACTTTCGACTGAACACTGAAAAAGAAAGTGAGCACATTTAAAAGAGTTTAGGCGTTTTGTTTGCTACCTTCC
This sequence comes from Mesodorylaimus sp. YZB2_4, assembly GCA_030248295.1. Taxonomy (NCBI): domain Eukaryota; kingdom Metazoa; phylum Nematoda; class Enoplea; order Dorylaimida; family Dorylaimidae; genus Mesodorylaimus; species Mesodorylaimus sp. YZB2_4. Next base: position 36,142 of record JASANH010001516.1, on the reverse strand, counting down.
TCTCATTTTATTTTTTAGTAGCTGGTCTCCATGTCACGTATACAGTCATTTATCACACCTTATCTACGCTGGAGACCAGAGAAGACGAACTTGCACGCGTCTCGTACTGTTCTTCGAGTCCCATCGTCAGGTGGCCATGGGCATAGAGCACAATTAGGTTTTCATTCAGGACATCCGACAACAAGCGGGGGTTTCGTCAAGTGATTCTACTAGCTTAGAATGATCACACCATGAGCTCTCGGATAATGACCCCCTCTTGTCCTCTTAAATGAATCTTGCTTGTCAACGGGCTAAGAAAATAGCTCGAAAGTCGGCAACACGGGGCTGCCTAGGTACATCATTGATGCGGCACGCAACAGGGCGACATTTGACTCGGCGCGACCCCACTCAAACTTACCAAATCCAATGCCGATAAGCACCAAGGCGGATGCAAGGAGTACGACACCAACAATCAGCAAGGCTTTGTTCAGGTCGACCGTTCTGAAGAAACCTGTCGAGCCGAACACAGTCAACATGATGCCGCATAAGGCTGAGATACTGGACGAGCCGAAACAGAGTAGACTGCAACAACGCCATATCGTGCAGTCGCCTGCATTCACTGAACCAACGTACGGGTACATATATCGACCTGGATGACGTTGGTTTTGTCGACGTCCTCTTCCTGCTATCACCGCCTGAAGTAAGCAGATTACAATTTTATCATCTTATCAGTAGGCTTACCGATAAATCTGTATTATGCCTCGCATTGTGTCAGTTCGTCCCTGTGTTCATCATGCGCCCTCGACAAGATGGTCATAGCTTTCGTGCGTCATCTGCTCCTAAACCTAGTTATCTCGGTCATGCGTGCTGGTCCGTGTGGGTGTGGCTGGACATGCAGACAGAAGAAACGTATGATTGAGCAGGCGAGTACATCTCAGCGGGGCAGCAGTCACGAAATAGAATAAACTTTCATTCGGGTCACTTCATGCTGATTCATTAGGCGATCGATGCTCTTTGCTTAGGCCCCTCTGGTGCAATCGATACAAGGAAACGATTGGTGCACTTCTCACTCCACCGCCCACATCAGACGATAAGGTGTTAGCAAAGAAGACTAATATTTCCGATACGCACACAAGGTAGTCTTGTCGTATTAGATATCGTTACTCGAGACCTGTCCAAACATGCGCTTGGCTGAGTCTGCGTCATCGCCTCGGTCTAATTAAATGGGCTAAGTTTTCCACGCGCCAGCAAACATCATTGGCAAGATAGGACAGTGTTGGCACGAATCTTCAGTCTATGGCACAATGCATCAAAGATAGCAGAGGACAATTACGATGTACAGTCTGACCACTCATTGCCAACCCATCCCATTAGCACCCTCACCAGGCTTACCTGCATGATTCCACTTTATTCAAAACGTATTTGGCGAACTCAATTTATAGTCACAGTGGCGCGAAAAATGCCATTACCGTAAGACGAGATGGGCCACTTTTCGATGCGAGTACTCGTTCAAAGCGCCAGTGTTTGGAGGAACCGGAATAAAATGATGACAGGAGATAGGCTTTATGAACTGTGGAGGAAGGTGATCGACCCGCCACGACCAAATGCTGCGTCTGAACGGGCTCGGAAAGGTTGCATGTGGTGGCGATGGCGGCCGTTGTCAAGAGACCGAATGCACTATATTGCTTAGAATTAGCAGGTGTGCCGAAGATGACAAATCGTCAACGATCGTTTTGCGGACAGGCGTGCACGGAGGTTGCTACTCGCATGGCAGCACCAAGTGCATTGCTTGCCGAGATGCCGAGGCCTTACAAGCAGCAAAGTACTAATGAAGGCGGCCGTATATTAGCCTTCGAGCAAGTTATTCTCGTTTGATAGAGTGCGAATTGTTTGACTGACGTCGATGCTTGATGGACGGACGCGTTTCGCCTACCACCATTAATGTGTGATTTTGAAAGAGAATAGTCGGGGAGGACGTTAATTTAGTTCGGGGCACGTGAATAGGTTGTGTCCAACAAATTGAAAACTTATAAATTGGAATCGAATGAGCCCGTCGTAAGTGATCGTAGTCATATGCAGCTGGCTCGTTGGCATCATCAAGAAATGAAAAATGTTGGCTACATAATTCGATCGACACCTAATTAGGTCGAGGCGACCACGTTGCTTGTTGCCAACACCGACTGCCCGACTCTACGTGAGCCAAGTGAATGCGGCTTGTCGTTGGGAACGATGAAAGGCTCAGTGACGGAAACGGACACGAATGGGAAGGCGTAGATGCCTGAAATATGTGCCGGCACCCTCTCTTACAGGCCAGAAACACTAGCAGCTGGAGACGAATCGAGTCGGCCTCAACGGGGCGCATGGAAATAAGGACTAAATGACAGCCGCGACGGGCAAGCACCAAAGTCTACGTAAAATAACCCGTCATTCACCCCCTTCCCCATTTCCGCCAGTTCCTGAAAACTTTCCTACAAGACCACGCGTCCTAGTGGCAGCCGGGTCGCGGTCGATAGCGAAAAGGCACCGGCCTTAGCTAATATAAATTCATAATAGCGCCCCGTGCCCACTCAATGAAGACTTCGTATTAGTCTCACGCCAATGTGGCCCACCCTAATCCCCCCATAACATCACATACAAACACCACACTGCTCACGTCATCGCCGCAATGAAACGACAGCGTGTTTTCAACAAGCCGTGACGCGCAAGCCAATTTTAGCTGTCCATGCCTTACTTGGTGGGATAGGTCTCTGGACACCAGGCCTGAAAAAAGACTTGCACACACTTACGTAACGCAAGAATGGAAAGCGGTCTAAATAGAACGTGTCCCATTGAGACCAAAGATGTCAATGGCACGCTGACAAAACCAGTTTCTTTTGGTTTCTAAATGAAGACTCTAATTGTCAGCTGAAGTGTAACCATTCGCCTAGCATTCTTTACCCGACCAAAAAAACAAAAAACAAATTTCAAATTCAAAGAAAAGCACCATTTCAACGCCGCCAAATCAGTCTCACCTTTCGCAAACTATTCCCTTTCAAATTCACCGATACAAAGCTAAAATACAGCAGGAATTCATATATACATGTCATTTCGACCACACTGGCTAACAATCGAAATTTCCCGTTCAGAATAAAGCAAATAAAACCTGAATTAAGCTTTCATCTTTACTTTCCATACGCGGGTTCCAATCGTCTTCCATGAACCCGGAATCGATACAAGCAAGTATAGACAGGGTGGCCATAGTTCGATAAAATACGCAGTTCAATAAAATTGGTTGCAGGTGGATCAGTGGTCTAAAAAGCGCGTGTATGTGTCACCCGCAGAGAAAAGATTGTTGCCTGCAGCGAAGGCTTGCCGCGGGAAAACTCCCCATACGGCTCCAATTCGATCCTTGGCAACAGTACGGCGAAGCCATAAATTTTTTCATTCTGCAGGAATAGCGGCGAGGTGGAAGCTCAAGGCAAGGAGACGAGGCCTTAGGGGATTCGATGCTCAGACACCATCTCTTTGTCTCAGTTATTCTCAAGACTCCAGAAAGGACACTGATTCCGAGTAGTAGAGTGGGAATGATTCCAAAAGATACGAAAATCCCAAGCCAGAAAGAAAAAAAGGAAATCATGGAACATTACTTGTACTGGGAAATACTGCAACGGCAAGCCATTAGAATCGTAAATATAGCGTCCCAGCTTCAAACCTTCTTCATCTTTTTCGTGTGATAACGCCTGAAAATATACTCTATATCTATCAGCAGCAGAGGAAGTAGATACTATTATACTCACATAAACTTCGAACTGTTTCGGCGCTGAGTCAATATTGCCAGTTGGTGAGACATTCTTCGCGATATGCTCATACGAAACGGCACTTACGTCCACTAATCCACTCAGTTTGATCACTAGATAACCGTGACTGCCTTTAAATGCCCAACATTCACCAGGCGAGAAACCGGCCTAAAACAGAAAGCTGTGCCGGTGCATATTTCCACTGAAGTCACAACTTTTCGATCATCCAACGATGATCGTCCAAAGGCCTCCCCTTCGAAATTAACGCCCATTGACTAATGTGACACCCTTTCGTCCACATATCCTGTATTAAGGTGAGTACTCTACCTGGATCACTGTCCGCGGTGAATAAGTTTTTGACCAAATGGGAATTCCGAACAATGTTTCTTGCCTTGTTGATGCATCATAGGTCTCGGTACATCGCACGCCGACAATGCTTCCCCCTATACAATAAAAAACACAATATTCGCAGAACAGTAAGAGATAGATGATACCACCTCACCTCCTGACTCGAGTGCGAAGTCGGGTAATCCAGTTTTGTCCGCGTCATATTTGGCAATTGCGTTGGCGATTGCAGCGTTTACTTCATTCAGAGTCACCCCAGCTGCAAAATGAAAAAATTTTTAAAAGTTATTAAAACTTGTTGGTTCGGGTTCGATTTCCGCCAAGAGCTCATGTTTCTCAGTACTCTAAGGCTCTGAGGCTCTAGGAATTGCGAGCAGAACCTTTCCAAAAATGGCTAACCTGACATAAGCGCATCCGTGGAGCACGAACGACAATCGGCTTTGGAAAAAGAACTGATTCGTACGCGAATATCGGTCAGATCTCGCTGCATCCTTTCGTTTGCTTCGACAAGTTGCTGCACCTTTAATCGCCATTCATCCTGATCGCTGAGAATTCCAGAAACAGTCGCCTTGGCATCGAATACATCTTTTCTGAGATCGGTGAGATGAGCTGCGGAATGGGTAGACCCTTCTCCTCCGATGTTGTAACTGGCCAATCCCTCGACCTTACTCGCTAAACTGTTATACCTATATAAAAGAAACGTTCACTAACACCAACTAGAGAATCTGGGATCTCAAAAAAACCTACTCCGTTCGAAGTTTCTTGATATCCCCATCTAGGCTGGCTTTTTCAGCTGCCGTCTGAGTCGAGCGCGCGCTAAGTGAATGAATAATCATTTCAGCGTCAGAAAGTCGTTGCTGCATCCCAATTAGTTGATCATGAAAATTTTCTAAGTCGATATTATCATCGACTTTCCTAAAGAACGTGTCAATACAGAAATAACGAATAACGGTATAACGAAACCACATACTTTTCTTTTTCCTCCGTAATTGTCGGCACTGGCGAAAAGTAATGAAAAATTCGACGAATCTGAACAATTTCCAAAGTTCGATTCTACAAATTTTAGTTTAACACATCTCGCCACACATTTAAAAAGGGCGAAACCACTTGTACTTACGATGACTGAAGTAGACGAAACCGGCGAAATATAGGAGACCAGGATTTTACGCGCGTCTGGCGACTGCGAAGCTAAAAAACGAGACAGTAAAAAGTTAAAACTAAAAAAGTATAAGAGATACATACCGACAATAAACGACATTAGCAGCAATAATGCAATCAGAAGCGCGAATTTACTGCACGTAGCGAAACGAAATGTTCTGGCATTTTTTGACAAGGCAATCTGTGAAGGAAGCGCCTTGGGCGTCTCGACAATATCTTCGGTATTTGTCCGAACAAATCGTTGAGATAAAATGGCTTCATAGTCGGCCTCATCCAAGCGTTCTTTGATATGGTTGTACTTGTGATGATAATGATGATCATGCCCATCACGGCTAAAAATTTTAAAAGGTATCATTGCTGCTCAACATAAAAAGGAAATTGCATTTCTGAGCTAACGCTGTGCTGTTAAGAGCACAAAATATATGTAAGAGTCCAACAGTATGTACGGGCGTACGGATTGGTGAGAAGAAACCACGGCTCTGGTCGGGTAAAAAATTGTAGCCTCCTGTGCATGTTTTGCACTACCCGATCGAAGACGATAAACGTTGAGAAAACGAATAAATTATCCCTAGCAAGCGCAGTTCCCTAATGTGCACGAGAAGGGAAGTAAAATCGAGAAGGGAAGAGATCGAAATCGAGATCTTTTGAGAACCAAATTTTATCCAAAAAAACCAGCGAGCGGGAAATTTAAATTTGCACAAATATTCAAGTCAAGACCCAGAGTTTGCTCATGCATGCCTTGCAGATGAAGCTTATTAGTGTTGCCTTATCGGGTTTGGGTAAAGTGACCAGATCCGAAACACCTAAAGCTCCAACTTCTTTAGTTCATTGAGAAAACAAGAAAGAGAATGTCGTTTTTGATCTCTCAGGCGCAAAAGCTACCTTTCGGTTGAAACTGTCCCATGCTGCGAGGGGGGGGGGGGGGTACGAAAAACTAATGCGTTCGGTTACGCGCTTTGCTTATTGGTAGAGATAGGATTCTAGTGATGTAATAGCTGGGGCCGTAAACCCAGAAAGAAATGATGATAGTCCTGTCTTTGGCCTTGGATTTTATTTTAAAAAGCTTAAGAAACGTGAATTACAAACTAATCTTTCAGTCTAACAATTGTCGTTTCAATCAAATAGGAAGACTCTTTTACTGAGCAATTGCACATTCTCGCCTTAAATACATACTGAGTTGGCGGGATAGCTGTGAAAGCACAGCAAAATATGTAGGCTTATGTCCGAGGCCTACGAATCTAGATTAGTCCCCTTATCCTGCTTACTGACCCTAGGTCTATAAATAGCCTAGTAAAATGTAGGCAAGCCAGTAAAGTCACATACGTTCAAAACGCATACCGTAGGTAGGCCTACTGTACTGCATATACTAGTCCTTACTTACACATCATTTTGAACTTGCCCGCAACTTCCATCGCATGAACTACGCAAACGACGGTCCATTCTTTCACAAATCGTCGACGAATCTCTTTTCTGTCACTTCATATCTACTTTTTCCTCACGAAAATTTCAAAATGACTCCCGTCCGGTCCGTCGTTTTGCTTCTAAAATGGCGGGAATACGCAAAGCGGCTGATTTAGCGCTCATTAGCAGACTTCAAAGCATGTAATCAACTGCCTATATCATTTTCAAATTCATCATGTTATCTGAAAGCCAGGTTAACCGTATAACGCAAGGCCTTTCGTGACTTACCTGAAAAAAGAATAAATGTTTGCAAGGTAATCGTCTAAGCGCGAATGTATGCTACATCAGATCAAATATCAAATATGCCATTAACACAGACTGTATCCAACCCATATTCGTGAGTTAGATTTTAGAAGAGAGCACCGGGTAGGCTGCGACATGATTTCGGCCCAGCATGAATCGGCCTAACGAGCAATCGATGCAATTCTGCTTTATGCGCACATATGCTGTAGGTAGAATAGGACCATCGCCCCTGCTATCCATGTACATATTGTTTTCGCCACTGAATCGGAGAGAATATCAGCTGCCTAGCGTGAACAGCCCTCATTTGTGCCCGAATAACTCATTAGTAGACGTTGTGTTTTTCTACGGTACAGTATTTTATTGCCGAGCCTCGTCAGCGATTTCTTGAGGACCTTAAGGAGGTTGTACCCAGCTTCATTAAGGCTGTGTCTTTCATCTCGTCCGTCGCATAAGAGACCCAATAGACGACTGAAGGGGGAAAACACCTTTTGTGCCAGTTGCCCTTCCTTATCTCGGCCGCATTCCGTTTCAGTCCGATCCTGTCAGTCGTCTCTTTCCAGTATGGCTGCAAATGCCAGCAATTTACAAGCTCAATATTTCATCTCCGATTCCGAATGGCGATATCGTGTGGAAAGTTCTGCTATCGTAGGTACTATTAACTTTGCTGGATTCGCCCTCAGCTGTTTGACTATAGTCTTGACTTTTACGTCAGAACTCAAGTTGAACAATGTTAATCTACTTTTGGCTAATTTAGTCCTTGGCACATTATTGCACACTTTTATGTTCGTGCTGCCGCAAAATCTTTTCGTGTTGTACCTGGAACGGTTACCACCTCAATTGTGTGGCTGGTTAGGGTACATATTCTTTATTTTAGCTGCACAAATGCTCCTTTTCCCTCCTTTTTTGGCTGTTAATCGATACATTTCTTTGTATCACAATCACAGATACGAATCTGTTTATACTACTAGGAATATCATAGTGATGATATGTGTCAGCTGGGTCATCTCTGTGCTCATTCCACTGCCATTCCAAATAGGTGGCAAGACAGGATTTGATATCGATAATGTACATTGTTGCATAGTGGTTATGGGCAGCATTGGCTGGACTGTATATTACTGCTTCACTATATTGGTCATTTTGGTAGGCGTGTGCGATGGTACAATGCTGTACTGTAATTTTAAGATTTATAAGAAATTACAAGAGCATAAGGTAGGCAATTCGTTGAAAAAGAATGTTATCAATCAAAATAAGGAATTGTTTTACTTTATGATAGCGGATACTGTAATCCCTTTATTCTTTCATACTGTATATCACGTAGCAAAAGTATCTTATACTTTCCGTGAAAATGCGGCTTTGAAGTTATTTTTACCAACCTTTTATTCAGCTGGAGTGGCAGTGCGATGCTTGGCTATACTGATCCTTTTACGTCCGTATCGTCAAGCGCTCAAGAATACGTTCATTTGTGGGAAAAGCAACAAAATTGGACCAGCTGTTGCGCAATTGAATCCTGTGAAAAATGATAAGGCGTGACATTTGTTGTGGTGACATTAGGGTTAATGATGTTTGAATGGAGTAGTCCTTGAATTTACACCCTCTATCAATAGTCATGTAGGCGTTTAGGAAAAAAATATTCTTGCGCTGACCTTTGACAGTGCTCATCATGTCCATCATACGAGAAACCTGCACGAGTCGAACAAGTGTGTGCGGTTTTTGAACTCGAAGACGCCTACCCATAGTGCGACGAGACGTACCAGTCTAGAGGTGACCGAGCGGACACCCAAAGCTGCGTGACTGGACCTGATAGATTTCTGCTCAACTTCGAATTCCAAAAGTTAAACAGAAACCAAAGTTGCTGAAAAATCAGGTTCACATACTCCTTCAAAATGGCGAATGACAATGAGCACGGTGATGACATAGTTAATCCTGGCCTGACGATGACTGAGTGACAGTGCAGTCCTTGACAGATGCCATGCTTGAAAGTTGCAGGTGACCGACAACGACCCAGAGCCCCCTTGAGCTCACCAAACTCGATAAGGGCGATGTTACGCCACTTTGGGGCTGTTCGGCACAGCGAAACAAAACTGAAAATAAGCAGCGAACATCACTTTATGGCTAAAATTGGTTTGGAGATGGACCCGTACTACAGCCCGATCGCACAGCCTGTGCAGCCTGTGCCACGATTGTAATAGTTCTCATGTGGTATCCACAGTGCTGCGTCCAAAACAGAGCTTCTCAACAGGAACACGCGTACTCTGCTCCATGCTACCTATTGCGTAATAAATAGTAGTGTGCTCTAGCGTTTGCATGCCCTAGAAAAGCTAGTTATTTGAAGAGAAACACTGCACGACACATTTGCGTGCCGATGGCTAGAGGTCTCCTATGAGACCACTTCCACGGGTTTGAGTGTGTTGGGGACACCATAAAAGCTGCACGTAAAGACTGTTTCGAGTAAAATAAATGATTTTGCAGTGTGTCTTAGCTGTTGCAAATGAGGCCTCATGTATGCTATTAACAAGCGAAAATTTAGCCCGGCCTTGTATAGTATGCAATTCGATTCCTGTAATTTGTTCGAACTCTTAATGTGGCTTAGAGCGTGGGTAGATGGGGCAAAGGAGCGGACACGAAGCCCTTGCGAATGCGTTTAACATATTGGAGTTGTTTTGATAAAATGAAGCTTTTCAAGTCCCTTAGGACAGCCAACCAATTACTGCGCTTTTCGCAATTTTCATTCTTGTTCGGCATACAGTACGGAGGCATTAGCAGCTAAAAATGAATTGCAGTTTCCATCAAAAATGCGAGTGCCTTGACATCCGACGACTGGACAGGGACGATTTCACGTTGGCATAGGATAAATTGAGGCATGACTGCTCTTTTCACAGATCGAGCAAGCCTGGGAAGAGGCTAGTTTCCATACTACAGGCTAGAACATGCCCTCGCCAGACCTTGCGATTGTGCTGCGTGAGAGAAAATGAACCCGTCACGTCTTCCTTATGGGAGAGATTCCCCAAAGCATCCTAGTTTTTGATAGATACTCTCGATAGGAAATGAAAATTACGTATTAGCAATTCTCTCACCTCATCCTATCTGACCTAAGAGAAAGGTTGGCTCGCTCTGATAACCGATGCCGAGCCAAAGTGAATGGGCTAAAGGCCTCTACTGTACACAAGAGACGTAAATCAATCCTCGTGTGTCCTCCATATCGCCGCGAGTTGATGACACGAGACGCGGGCTTCTAGCTAGGACCAGAGTTACCTCGGCGACAGCGTCCACGCCGTCCAAAGGTGCAATTTAACGCGATGCTCATTGTATGAACCGACTAACGTGGGTGCGCAGTTGAGGTCGATGAGAGGAAGGTGAGGTGACCTCGTCGACCAACAGTCGTTGTAGGAGATAGCGGGAGCGAGTGGTAGTTTCCGATCGAGTCATCCTTCAGGCCACTTCCTCTCTCGTCGCAACCTCGTAACCTCGACTGGCTATGAACCATTCTGGGATCGAGTCTTCTCAATAGTGATCACCAGCTATGCCTGGAGCAGTAAGATCCTACGGAGGTCGCGCAGCCAATATAAGCAATGATAACTGTTCACTTGTCAATTCGGCATGTAACAGTCTTGCCTGTTTTGGATTTTGGATTCTGTTAACTTTGTGCGGATGCGGATTAATAGTTTGGGGATCGCTACAGTTGTCCGAAGCACACATATCGAATGGCGCCATTGCAGCAGTTTCGTGCGGCGTCGTGCTCATCTTGGTTTCGGTCGGAGTCATGGCTAGAGCATGTAGTAAGTCATGTGGGAACCCTAGCACTGTCTTATGGCCTATGAAAAGACCATCATGGCATTGCCTCGCCTATGACCGGATTCCCTGCCCTCATAACCTCCTCCCTTATCTCACCTAATCGCTCATTTCTCACAGAGCTGGAACACGACCGAAGAAGGACAGAAACTGTGGAATTTGAACCACGGAAGTCGGCAGTGGCTCAAAGTACAGCTTCTCGTGTCTCGACTATCAGTCCCGCTTAAGCGATCAATTAGATCAGCTGTACAGTAACGGTACTGTATGTGTAAAAGATATTTGTTCTTTTACCGGCTAGGTAATTGCTTGACTAAATAGTATACTTTTCACGCTATTTGCCCTTCTTTAATCAGGTCTTCTTCGTGCCCACTCATATGTTCAAGATTTTCTTGCACAGACTGAATGCATGAACCATCCTATTGTCTTCTTTCCTATTGATGGGGCTGTCTATCTTTGGTTTTTGCTTCCCCATTCAAGCTTGCCCACGCAGTCCGCCCTACTCTGGCTTTGTTCCTCACGTAACCCAGTCATTATGAGTCGGGCGGGTTGCACCCAAATTTGCTCCTACTGTACACCTATTTGCAAGCTCATTCGATGCGCTTATTTGCCTTTCGATGCGATTAGCTGCCCGGCGCGTGCCTACGTTTTGGAGCAAGGAGTTTGGCTCGTAACCCCTGGCGAGTTGATGGTGATCTGGAACCGACTCACGATCAGACATGTCTCGCGCTGCATTCGTCATATAATGACAAATCTAGGATACAATAACAGGTATGTTGCCAAAGTACACAACAAGCCCACTATCATTCCATCCGTAAATACGTGTCCTCCGACGAACTCGAGGATGCTGATAAGTCAGATTGAACACCGACTTCTCGCACGGTTGCGGGGGAACTGAGTTTGCGTATGACCCTGAAAATAACACCCGCTATACATACAGTACATATAGGGTGGCTGCAGCAAAAAGGATGCGGTAGGGGTGCATACAGTCTAGTACAAGTAGACCTCGGTATCTTGGTACTTGAAGATAAAAGTTGGAAAAGGACAAGGGGATAGTAGTACAGTAGCTTATAGCTCGTAATCGATTTACTTTCTCCTGACGTCATCATGATAAATTAGCACGGGTATGGAAGCACCATCTGCAATTTAAAGCGTATTCATAACTGAGATAGCCACGGGAGAGAAGCTAGGTCGTTGTGCAGGCACCTAGTCGCTAAGCGCATATTGACTGCACCGAGTCAGTTCGCCCCAGGGTGTTCTCGCAACCTTTCAGCGGGATGCTCGCAAAAGTAATAACAGTAATGCATCATGGATGTGATATAATGCTACGGATAAGGGGCGAAGAAGCAGGAACAACAAGCAGACTTTGGATCGATCAGTGCCGCCTGTTAGTCGAAGGAGGTACAAAAACACCTTACAGGCCTGCTGTCGACTATATAAGGATGTTATAAGGATCTAACGGTAAGCCGAGGTGTTAGCAAATTATTAGCTAACAGCCTACTCCTGCTGATTGGACTTAATGAATATGGGGAGCGCGGCTCGAACCAAACAAGCATCCATCAACGGCCAAAGATAGATTAAGCTTTTACTTACTCGAGCGCTTCGTGATAAGAAGGAGGAGGAAGTTCTTCGGACATCAGAAGTCGTTCATCGATCTGCTGCATTTGAGGGGACCCATCGGAAGGGAATTTCTGGGTGGCGGGTACCTGGAAAAAGCATTTGGACGTAGCTAAGTCATTTTTTCGTTGCACAGCCACAGAAAAATTATAGCATGTATCACAGAAATTAGCTCTCTCAAGCGGAGCTTCTTCTCTCAACGACCCGCCCGAGGAAAGCTTTCGACATAAAACCACAGGGTCATCCCATCCGGCACCTATTTAAAATAATAATAAAGCCCCACCAGATTTCGTGGATACAGCTACCGTGTGCACACTGGCTTACAATGTGGGCTGTAACATTCTTTGCAGTTGAAAGTAGCACAAGAATGGTACCCTGCACATGGAACAAAGATTCGAACTTGGGGCGGCCGTGGTTGCGCAGGTGGTTTGGCGATTGTGAGACGTTTCCCCCACTGTGTCTGGTGGGGCAAACGACTCACTGACAATGAGACATGCGACGTTTCCTCACTCAGACGATTCCCTCACCATGTCGTTTCCCTCACCATCAGTTTTGAGAAACTGCGGCTATTCAAATTTTGAGCCTTCGTATGGGAATAGGTACTCATCCACAAATCTTCGTCGCTTGTCCTAGAGGATATGAAATATGCCTCAAATACTCCACGATTTTGTTGAATCATCATTCGAGTGCCATGCTCCAGAAGCCCTGCTGTGATAGCAGCCTAAAATGCTTGCTTCACGTTTGCTTCTTGGACCACGCTCGCCTGGTTCAAGAACACAGACGAGCCTAATGTATCGTAAATGAAAAAACCTACTTCGCCAAAATCTGCAGCTGTCATACTGGTGAATTTACCCAAGCCCCACTGCCTAAATTTATGTCTTCTGTTTTTTCCCGATTCACAGTGAGGTACATAGTTCTACATTTGGACTTGAAACATGCCTTCATTGGCACGGAAAAACTGGCCTGGTCTTACATACACTCGTATTGGCAGCGTGTATTCTTCTGCAATAAGTTGAGAGTTCAAAAAGTTTGTAGCTTGAATACCTTGCACGTTAAGCTGCAGCACCAAACTTGTACTTTACACTGCCCCTCACTCTACGAGTATAGGTACCAGCCAAGCCTATCATCCTGCCACACACATCCTATCACACACGTGCTGCCTTTTGCGACCCAAGTCGTACCTACCTGCATATCAGGAGAAAATTATGGGGGAAACAACACGGTGGGGTAACCGTCACAATGGGGGAAACGTCGCATGTCTCAGTGAGTCGATTCCCCCACCAGACGAGGTGGGGGGGGGGGGGGGGGGCAAACGACAACAGTGGGGTAATCGTCTCAGTGGCGGGAACGATCAAGTGGGGGAATCGTCACGGGACCGGTTTGGCTTCTTCTACCTAGGCAGCATGGTAGGTAGCGAGTGATCCCCCTGGGTTCAATCCCCAGTGATGGAAGTCGGTTTCTAAAAATCATAAGCACTCGCTAACGTTGCACTTATCTCGATGACCCATCTAGTTCTGGTGGTTTGAGAGAGATGGAAACTAAACGATCAGACAGTTTCGGCTGTCCCACCCGCCATTGTCCGAGGACCAGCGTCAAGTCCACGAGGCCGTGGTCCTTTTAGACCCCGAGAAATGCTACTGTGAGGCCAGCTCTCTCATGCCTTTAGAACATTTGGCCTTGATCTCTATGAAAAAATAAACATCGGCTTTAGAGGACAGTAAAAAAATTTGTTTTTCATGTTGCGCTGGAACAAGACTACCTTTGCTTCTACTCGGAGCATGAGCATCTGGCATTAGCATCAGCTTCCCTTTGCTTTTACTCGGAGCACTTCTAGACAAGGGCAGGGCTTCCTCGGACAATGGTGGGTGGTGTGTTCGAGCCAAGAATGTCCAGTTATTTGGCTTCCGTCTCTTCAATCAGACTCGGCGGTGACCATCTTGAAGGGAATGAGTTACTGCAGCCAGGCGAGCAAAGCCATTGAAGGCATAATTTACTAGCCGACCTCGCTGCTGGGGATCGAGCCCTACTTCGTGTAATACGCCCTCGAGTGAAGGCAATGACATGACCAGTCGCTCGCTACCTGATAATAGGATAAGATAATAGCAGAACCACGGCAACTTTACTGCAAGGTACACTTCAAAATATGCGCTCACCTGTAGCACAGCACTGTAGCTAGGCGGTAATGCTGACATGTGGCGCACGTCTTGGCCTGCAGTCCGTGAGCCAGTCATATACCGACGTAAATGCGTTTGAAGCTGTAGGCCAGCTTTAGCAAGCATCATAATACCGGCGCAAATGAATATGGGTCCAATGACCCACAATCGTGATGCCTTCTTCGAAACCTCTGTAACACAATAATGCAACAATGATAAGCACAGTAACGAGTACATGTTCACTTACATCTGACTCATACCTGGTTCATCTTCTTGATCATGCAAGAAATGTAGAGGTGCTTTATGAAGCGTCGTTATGGTGACTGTCGTCCCGACTCCGATCATGATGATTGCGATGCATAAATAACAGCAGATAGCGCAGTCAACGCATCTCAATAGGTTTCTCATTCTTCCTGAATGCACTGAAATGTTCACCAATGTCCCTGGTGTCATACTATGATGGAATATCCTCACTTTGCCGACACCTTTCCAAACCCGATTCCACTCCAGCACCACAAACTTGATCATTTTCTTCCATCTGGCAATGAGTGCTCGAAATGTGGTTTTCACGCCATTGAGGTATTTCTCTTTCCTAAAATAGGGATCAATCAGTGACCCAATTACACAGTGCATCTGGGTCATTGGTCTTACCTGACTATTGCTGCAGGTCGAAGGTCCTGCTCCAACAGAGGCTGATATCAACATCATAATGGGCGAGCTGATGCACCTATGCCTTGCAGAGCTCAGTACGAGTCACGTTATGTTTCTATTTGGTTTCGAAAACAACTGATAAGATAAGAAGTTGTGTATGGCTCTCTAGCCTAATGATTACCGCACTCATGTACCCTCTAAAGCCAAATTCGGATGTTACCACACAATCATTCCGGGTTTTCGGTCACAGCTTTATTTTGGCTTCACTTTGAGCGTACGATTACGCCGGCATATATCCCGCGTGCCTCTACGTCGGCAAATATCCCGCGCAAACTTTTAAATTGATATAAGCAGCAGCAGGTTTACAGCTGCTGCCATCAGGCTGAAACGAATTTCCATGTTTTCTGTTGCGGTACGTTGGAGGAAAATGACAAGACGATAGTTGGCCCACGTTGGACTCGTTGATGACCGATCTTTTGTTTTCGTGCGACACTTTCACTTTTGTTTGTTCATTTCGCGCAAGATTGTGAAATCGCCGATTCGGTCAATGGAAGCAGAGCTCGAAGCGGAGTTTCTTCTGGAAGATGATGACGCATGGTTCGTGAGGAGCTAGCATTAAGTATTGTCACTTTTTCGCAGTCACAGCTAAGCTGCTGCTTTAGGATATCAGATTTAAAGACTGCTCTGCTTGCGCTACCGGACTTCAGCACGGTTCAAAAAGCAGCCAGAGGCCGTACGTTTCCCAAAGATTGCAGAGCCCAAGCTTGGCTGGTAAGTACAGCCTACTACTGTATGTATTTTATTTAACTGTAGCCCTCTGCACTTGAGTTTGTTGACATATCCTTTATGTGTCCTTGTTTTGACTGATTGACAGGTCCTGCTCGGGGTCGCTCACAAACCTGATCCTTTCCTCGACTTCGATCAGTTGTATAATCTACCTGAACAGAACCTGATTCGATTGCATTGTCAACAGATCGTCGGTTAGTCAGATATCCTTGAACCTCGACTCATTTGAAATGTTACTTATTTGATTTTGTTTTTCAGAGAAGCTGGGCAATGAAAGCGGTACGGACAAATTAGCAGTTACTAGCGATTTGGAAAGCATTCTTACTTTGTATTGCAAACAACGTCGTGAAGCCGAAGGTCAAGACGAACTAAGTTTGACTGAATCAATGTCATCTACTGAAGGTGTTAGCGAACAACAGCCAAACAGTAGGAAGAAAAGTCGCATTTTTGAACCTGATAACGGATGGACCGACGTTTTGCAATTGTTAGCCGCTTTAAACTTATCGAAACATCATCTTTACAATGTCTTTTACGCCGTGACCACCAAATATGTTCCGAGGTAAGCAAAGAGCTGGGATGGCCTGGCCTGATTGAATTATTTTGTTTTTTGAAATGTTGTTTGATGCTTGAAATACAATCCACTCTTGTTCCAAGGGGTTGCGTGCCGAATGGCCGTCCATTTGATTTGTTCCGACTTTTACTTCTCTACCACGATCCTCAATTATGCTCGTTCCTGGACACGAGGAAATTAACGCCGGACTATTACGCCAATGCTTGGTTTAACAGTTTATTCGCTTCCACTTGTTCGTTGGAAGTTGCCTTGGCTATGTGGGACGTATATCTGCAGCAGGCCGATCCGTTCTTGGTGTTTTTCATGGCTTTGGTCATCTTGGTGAACGCAAGGTAATAGCTGGTTCTCCTGTTTCTGGACTTGGGTATAACTGATTTTTCTCGGTTTAGAGAACAAATATTATCAATGGCCAACGATTCCAAAGAGACAATAGCCGGAACTATACGCCAGTTCCCATCACAATTAGAAGCGCCTGACATCGCCGATTTTTGCCAACTCGCTGCCTATTATTCAAATCGAACTCCCCAGTCGTTTCGTCGCGATTACCATGGTCCATTGTACGGCAGCCACTTTATGGCCGATGGTTTCGAGAATATTAGTGTGCACACACTCCTGTGTCTTCCCGTATCCATACAAGAATTACTGAAATCGTCAACTTCGTCGCCGAGCAAGAAGAAGAGGGATGCACTCGATGCAGGGAACGAGGGAGACGATGACACGGAAGTGCGCTATTTCGTCGTTGATGGACGACCACCGAAACAATATAACAACGGGCATTTACCCGGGGCCTTCAGCATTGATGCTTCCTTGGTAAGCGACAAGATATCATCGAATTCAATGAATTATGCCATTTATTTTTAGATAGTCAATGACCCAGCTCAATTTCATTCACTCGCAAAAACTCTCGAAGAAATCAAAGCCAAAACGCAGTCAAATAGCCATTGGTGTCTGATGGGGAGCGGGCGTGACGAAGAGGACAAGTATATTCATATGGTAGCTTCGTATTTGCTACAGCGGAATACGCCCTATGTTAGTATTGCTCGAGGTGGTTATCAAGGTATGCTTGTATTTTTGACGTGGCGTATCACGGCAGCACAAAGTACCTGTTTTTCAGCATTACACGAAACATTGAAAGAAACTTTGGCAACCAGATTAAAATCGCATTCTGTCAAAGGATGTTTGGTGTGCAAAGAAATTGGAAAACCAGCATGTAATGCTGCTGCTGCCGGAGAAACATCGCCGAAGCATTCAAAGTCGACTGCGGATAATACCATTGAAGGAACCAGTGACAAGAATCGTCCTTCACTTACGGAAAAGGTAGACTTGTTTCCTTTTCCCTTTTTTGCGCATTTGGTGGATGTCGTATTTTAGTCGTGGTCAATCTTCAGTCGTGTCAAAGACGTAGTCAAACATAAATCGGCTGAAGTCAAGGATTATGTAATGGTCGCCGCTAATAATACTGGCGGTGATGGAGGCAGTCCTGTGCATCGTCATATCGATAGTCAAGATCGAAACGCATCTGGAAAGAAACCTTATCGAAATTTGGTCAACGTATTCAGCATATCCGAAGACGCGTCGGACGATGAGTTTGGAAGTGGTGACGAAGATGAGAACGGTGAGGATTTGGAACGTGGCAGCGGGACAAGGGAAAAAGTTCGATTGAAAGAATGGCTTAAAAGGACGGAAATTATTGCTAGTTTTGACTGCCAAGAAATTGATGACCAATCGACGATACATCCTGGGTAAGAGATGGTTTGTTTGGTCTTGCCTGCCTTCGTCGTCATTGGATAAAATGGCCTTCGTTTTAGCTACTTGGCTTTGACGAAAACGCATCTGTACATCTTACGTGAGCTTTCGGATCAAGCTGGTTATGCTATTATAAAATCGCGTCGTAATTTAACATCAATTCAACGAATCACTAGTAAACGACAACATCCCGAAGTTCTAACGTTCAAATACGGTTTCGAATTGGCTCCTGATCGTCAGAAAATAACTGGTGCCGAGAGGTTTTGGGTCCCAAAAGCCGGCGATTGCGCTAAAGCAGTTAAAACAGCTATTGTGCTGCTACAAGAGTCGACGAATCGATCTGGTGGTGAAGAGGGCGAGAAAGGTAATGGCAAAGTTCACTCGGGGGAAGCGGAAATTTGAATGTTTATTTTTATTGGGTTTTGATAATATCAGTCTCGTTAAATGTTTCGCTTCGAACTCATTTCCATATTCAACCAGAGAAATATTTATTCTAGTAAGAGTAATTATTTTGTGGTCCTTTACCTCTTGGGTATCGCGTAACATTCGCTTTTTCCGAAGTGAGGTCAAGTCGTATAGTGGCATGTATGGTGGGTTGTGATTGCCTTCTAGTTGCTGTGTGGCAATATGTTATGTGGCTTCGAAAGTAAAGTCTATGCTGACGTGTTATTTGTATTGTGGATTGTTGAATGCGTATTGAACGCGTTTGCATACTTAGTGGCTTGGATAGGAATGTGTGCTCAGAAATGTACGATTTCAGGCAAGGACGGAAGTCATGCCGACTAAACCGATTGATATTACTGTGGCTTGGGGTCGTCCACGTGGCCAGTTGGATATGGCCATGTCGGATTGGTGGGAGTCAATATTTCAAGATATGGTACCGTCTTACGATGGATCACGTTTGTATTTCTTGTTCGATAAATCGCAGGAGGATCCTGACAGTGGAGAAGATTATCACGCCTTGTTGGTTTTTGATCCGCAGCAACGTCGGTTCGTGCGAGAAATACCGCTGCCATTGCGGGGATGCCAATCGAAATTTATGTATCTCACGTCCCCCGATACGATCGCTTTGTTCACGCAAACGCGGAACGAGGACGCTCGACAAGGAGGCGGGTACCTAATGACGCTCTACTCGGTCAAGATTAATCCGGATGGCATTAGTACGGGCGAAATTAAACCGGTAAGATTGAGCCAGTGCTTGGTGTTCATGCGGGGTGGGCTAGCTAATAACAAGCCGCTCGGTGGTGTAGGAAGGTTGTGCTTGGGAGAGGTGGAATTCGGTCGTCCTGGTCCTTGGTGCAAAAGGGAGCCGGTGAAATCTTTGCGCGCCTGCCAGTGAGCGACTTATGCTCCGTCCTATTAGGGGTATCGAACTTGGGTCCCTCACAGCGCACGCTTTGGTTGGTGCTCAGTGATAGGCATTGCGTGAGGCCCAGACGGTAGTTGAGGCAAGACCGGCCGAGGCTACTAGTGCCATAGCGAGTGAGAGAGAATGACTGATCTCCCCTGGCTAAGAAACGTCAACCCTCGGGATCATAGTCAAGAGACTTGCCTTTAGGCAGTCGGAGTTCCTGTCGCACTTTTTGCAACGCCCGCCGTGCACAGGTTACACTAGCCTGGATAAAAACACTAAATATTAAGGTGTCTGAGTGTCAGTCGGAAAAAGCCTGGTTCGAGCTCTGATTTTTTTCCGTAAGCTAGAAACCGAGTCGTACCCATTCGCCGCTACTCTCGACCCAACAGTTCGAGAGCTCGGAAAAGCAAGTGAATGAGGGACCACCGGTGGGGAGCTTGGACAGCCGTGCTCTGATAGGGGTTTGAACAAGCATATAGCTTTAGCTTAATATTTTATTTCAGGTCCTGGGTCCGCTGCTTGTCGGTGAGGAATACATTGCAGCGCAATGGAAAGACAGCATCATTTTATTGTCGGGTCCAGCAATGACGGTTTGGCGGGTGTCTTTGGCGCAAGGAGTGCAGTACTCGTATACAGTACCAGGCGCTGCCCTGAAGTACTATTACGACGCCGTGGTCGGCCAGAACGGGGTCATTTACTTGTTCGCTACGAGACATGAAGGGACATTTGATTTCGCCCAAGTGCACACGGTCGATATCGAAGGTCGAACTCCGATGCAGCCATTTAGTACTTACCCGGATCAATATTTCGGTTTCCCACCTTTGCGAAAACAATGCGCATTGGCTGTGTGGAAGGTAAAGAAGCCGCGGACTTGTGTTAGATTGAATGTTGGACCCGAAGTGACTGCGGTGGTTGATGCGACAGCTCTGTGACTGCCCTTTCGTTAATGCCGAACATTTTATTTCAGAATCGGTTGTACATAGCTGGTGGCGAATACGAGGACCCGTATCGAGGTGGTCAAACGGTTCGACTGGACGACTTTTGGTATTTGGATTTGAGCTCGTTCGTTTGGCAAAAAGTTCAAGTGCAACTTCCTTATCGCATGATCGAACCGAGAATGCACGCTCTGGAAGATGGACAATGTTACTTGTGGTCTGATTGCGACAATCCGAGTGGATGCTACAGCCGTGATAAGCACATTCACGTCGTTCACTTGTGGCTCGGCGCACCCACTTTGCAAGAGCACGCTTGGCGAGCTGTCTGCGACACGAACCCTCATCTGCTAACAGCTAATGTGGACTATTTGAGGCAGTTTTATCGTCTGCCTGAAAAGTTCTTGTGGCGTGTGTACATGGCTCAGTTAGGACCGCCGGCCGGACATCAGCAACCGATGCCTCCGGGCTATCAACAACCGCCACCGGGTTATCACCAGCCACCTCCCGGGTATCAGCAACCTCCTCCTCAAGCGTGGGGCACAGCTCCTGGTTATCAGAATCAAAGTCGGCATGGACACAAGGGCAAGAAGGATTGTGTCGTATCGTAGGAGGATGGATCTGAACGAGTCACCCCTCGGGCATAAGAGTTTCATTGCACGGACTATATTTACAATATATGTGGTTTTGTGGGGAGGGTTAGTGAAGAGTTTATTCATATAAGCCATTCCTGGCATTATTTTGATCTGCTTTGTGAAACTGTGACGTCGAAGTTAGCAAGTGACTTAATCTGCATATAGTATGTAGTAAACACTCTTGTGGTTAGCGTCGGTAATTTTTACTGCGCTGTTGATGTCAGCGACTACTTGTGAACACGGTGTTGCTGCTGGGATTGGAAGAGCTGCTGTAGCTGGCTGTTTCAGACAAGCGATGTGTGGTATCGAACGCGTCAAGTGGTAGACCATGCCAAAGACAGCGGGTGATCGTACTCCGATATCGGACGGCTTCTGTCGTCTCTTTACATATCCTCTGGTTCGGGTAAGTATGTGAGTGTGCTGTGTAGAGTGGCAGTTATCAAGATCGTTTTTTAGCATTCGGATATGCCAGAAGCAATGAGACGGGACGTACTACAGCTATGTGTACAAGCGTGCGAGAGATTCCCCGACAATAATCAGGTAAGCAGCTGACAGTGAGGCAGAGGGCGTTCGATCTTTCCCTTGGTTAGTATAATCCAGAGGGGCTTCCTGCAGAGACTTGGGTTTCCAGTGCCGTGCTTCGAGGTTGAGCGTGCTGGCTAGGCTATGTATGTACTCGTAACTCTGGCGCCTGGTGGGTTATGACGAGTGGGAAAGGATTATTGATCTCTCCTGGCTAGGAGACTTCAATCCCTTGGGTTAATGTTTCAGCCGCAGATGTAGTCGCAAGACTTGCCTTGATCCAATCGAAGTTTTTGATTCTCCTGCGCCTGCCAGGCTTGGTTACATGTAACAGAGAGAAGAAATAGTCAAGGATGGGAGAGCGTACATAGCTGTGTATCGGTCGGGGAAGAGTCAAGTTGTCGCAGTTCAACCCCAGTTTGTACCCCATTTTGTTATGGGCATGCTGCTATTCAGGATGCTGCTCGATTCGTGAAGGAGAGATTGGATAAGAAATACGGACAGTCGTGGCATGTCCTCGTCGGTTAGTCTCATTCATACCTCTCCTTTAGGATCCTATCTTAAAATACATTGACCTTTTAGGTGAACAGTTTGGTTTTGAAATCACTCACGAAACTGGCAGTTTATTGTACTTATTCTGCGGGGGAAATTTGGCCGTTTGCGTTTGGAAATGCAACTGATCGTGAAATGCAAGACCGGAATCGGACAGAATCTCGTATTGATCTGCGTCTAGTCGGTATGCGGCAATTCTTGGTGCTCTGGCAATATACTGTACGTGACAATATTCTCTGAACATATGCTTTATTATTTTTACTTTTGTTGCCACGCTGCAGATAATCAGGGCGATGGAGGTGTTATGTAGTGACAGTGCTTTATCCATATTACCAATTTTATACTATAGTAAGCTTGTCTGGTGCTGGTGAAGGCAGTTTTCAATTACTTGGCCACCATGGGCGGAGTTGAGGGTCCCGTGGGAGGCGGCTGTTATCAGCTCTTTGAGACCAGATATTACAGGTGGGGCTTCCTTGGCTTCTCACCAACGTCTAAGCAATTGAAAGTAGCCTTTAGATGATGTTCGGGCGAAGTTAATGACGGCGAGCTCTCGTCATCTTATGGAGTACCTATGGATTACTGGTGCAGGGTGTCATGGTTTGGAAGAGTAATATCGAAGAAAGATGGATGGTGCAAATCAACAATAAAAGATCAGTGCACCAAAGTGAACAGTGAAGTGACACTATACATAGTATGCTTTTGGAGACTCCTACAACCTTGCGCCAGGTAAGTAAGGCATGAATGGAAATACATGGAGTCAGGATGATTGACCCCAGGGGCCTAAGACTCAAAGGAGCATTGACAGTCAAGGACATTTGTAGAAGATAGGGTTGTACTCTGGCATGATTCAAACTTTCGCCGACCTTATCAGTGCTTTGCATCCAAGCTATTGCTTCTTCTTAGCCGATCGAATGACCCCTTTGATAATAACTGCGGAAATTTTGAGGGGCATGGCACGTTTGATGGCTCTATCGAATTGGATCCAAGTAGCCCGCCTCATCGAATGTATGAATGGCAGCAATAAGCTTACTGAACATTGCAGCACGATCTGCTCGGTTGCGTGTTCTTTCTGGGCTAACAGGACCGCGGTCAGCTCGGATGCTGTATGCACTCCTTTGGTCGGTCTAGCCTCGATGTCAGAGTCGGGCGGAGTTGAGGAGCGGGTTTCTTTAAGGGACGTCAAATCTAGCAAAGTGATGTCTTTGCTAAAGAGTACCCTCGCACATTTGTAGATCAACTCCGAGTTTTCTTGGACGTCCTCAGCGTCGCTAATATTGAATCGGTCATTTGGTTCGGACTGTAAAAAGAGGAGACTGTTTTGAAGTTAGAACTAAGAAGAATAACAACTTACGAATTTCTGCTTAATTTTTTTAACCAAGAACACAATCGCCGCTATCATCAACAAACCACCCGCAATGCCGCCAAGGATTTCGCCAGTCAATTTTAAACTGGAGTCTGCAAAAGATGTGGTCGGTCTGCTGATAGATCCACGGTTTGACTGTGGAGACTAATAGGCTCTAAAGAATTGGCTTACTCAAAAATCCATGATCCACAGATCTTTCAGTAGCTTGTCCGTTCGACCGAGTACTGGAAGTAGTTTCATGATGCGAGCCTAGAACGGGTATGAATTTAGAGCATATTTACAATTAGGACAACAACTTGGGACAATGGTGAGACACGGATTAGACGTTTCAAGATAGCTGCCCTAGAGGAGTCTTATCTAAAAATTTGGGCGCATCCTGGCGTATCATATCTCATTTCACACCAGAGAAGGGTGACGTAGTAGCTACTAGAAGAGGTGCTAAAAGAGTACGTTGAAGATCAGTCAATCTAAACACTGTTCGACTATTATTTTTGATGCCTTGGCCACTCACCTATGCTGGTGCTTCTCGGCCAAAAGGATGACGACGACCCGCCGAAATGTGGAGCTGGCCATGACGATATAATGCCGTCAATTCCCGCATCGAGTGCACTGCACAAGTACTTGGCTGAATCCTGTATCATTGCTTGATAGACGTCTAAAGACCTTTGACTTCTGCTCACAAACGTACTCAGTCATGGACGCCGATGACTTACCGGTGTCGGTAGCTTGACACAGAATAACATCATTTATCTTGTTCAGACACGAAAGGGGTGCGAACTCAGAATATGTGCTCGTTGGAGTCAAGTTTATAATGGCGCACGTACAATCACCGGTCGTGCATGGACTGCTCTGCACACCGTTCGGTTTGGGTACAGTGAAGATACTACCCAGACGTAAGTAGTTATTTGTGGAGTATGCAGTGCCATCTGACCATTGCCAGCCTTGATTTGCCATTTGATGTAGTCCGAGAAAGGTGCTCTGGCTTGGGAGCCCTTTGCAACCGTTCCTGAAAAGTGAGAAGTAAGAAAAAAGTAACTCGATTACTTGACTTGGAATACTTATTCGTGGCGGAGGCCGTCAAGACACGCCATCGGTTTTCGGCTGTCAATGTAACCAGATCTGCTCCTGTGCCGAAAGATTGACAGAACTTTCTCTGTTCTGCGTAGTCATACACAGCACGATTGAAGGCGATGATGGCATAAAATTGGAAATTTGCTGGGGCCATGATTGAAAATTTTACACTGCACGTGTACCACAGTATCCGCTCTCTTGGGCAGAAGATCTGAACCCATGGTGAGATGGCTTTAGCAGTTTGATATATATATTCCACCGAACCTATGGTAAAAGGGTTACTCTATGCACTTTTTTGTCAAGTGAAATTACAGGTCACTAACGTTAGCTCAACATTTGAGGTGTGGCGGCCACTCTCGGATATTGGCTATATTTTAAAGCCCATCACATCTACGACGGCAGGGTATGACAGAGCTGCCACCCCAAGGCTGTATATGCGATGAAGATTCATCGACACGACCGTTCGATAGCAAGATGATAACTGCCCGATCTGGCAAAAATATCCGGTTCGTTGCTGGTGGGCCAGGCGTGCTCCTCACCGTGGATGCTCTCTTTGTTCGACTTTTGGCTGGGTCAACAATTTTATGTGTAATGTGGTTTCCTTCTCAAGTGCGTATACCTGTGTTTGATGTGATACGAGTAAAACATGAATATTGACTGTCAGGCATGTATCGCAGGAAACATCTGTAACCAGTGCTTGCAGGCGTGGGAGGGAGTGTGGCCGACCGAAGTCGCCGAGACAAAAACTCCGACTGGAGCAAGCCAAGTCTCATGACTGTACCTGCAGATGAAGCACTAACCCGTGGGGTTCACGTCTCCCAATCAGGGAAGATGCGACACCACCACGACCACCGACACGACACGAAAAACCCAGGGCAGCCTACTGTAGTCTTCCAACCTGGTCCATGGCTGAAACATCACTCTGACAGAGTACTCCCACAGCTGCCGGTTCCGTATAGAGGATCGATTGTCAAACGAGCCTCTACAAGACTACGCTCTATCGATTTTGGCTTTTGACGGGTCTTCTAGTAATTAGGTTAAAGTTTATGCAAGATTTGCAGCCTCAGTGGTGTAGTGGTGAAAGGCGTGTGTAAAGCCCAAAGTATATAGTTCGATGCGATGCGTCAAATAAGCTTGCGATGCGACACTTTTGGGTCAACTGACAATGTAAAAAGGTGCCTAAAACGTCGCATCGCACGCTTATTTGACGCATCGCATCGAACTATACTTCCAGCTTAACAGTTTGCTCAGCGCAGCAGTCGGTCCTTAGTTCAACTCTGGCCGTCTGAGAACGTGGTGAAGCCCTGCGTCTTTCACGCCTGGTGGTGGGTGACTTACCCTTTATCCGTTCGGGGTCGATAAACGACGAGAGGCCCTATGGGGCGGGAGGCTCACGAATCCGGGTTCCGTCACGGGACACGGGCTGGGTATGGTTACTCCATGGGGTAACCGCTGACATCGCGGTATAGCGACCAACATGCACCCTTTCCCGGCATGCATCCCGGATTGACCCTAGTCGACGGCAAGATGGGGTCATCTAGCAAGCCCCCTACCCTCCCCTCGACCGACCGGGATGGGTAAAAAAAAGTTTATGCACGATTTGAAGCAGAGGCTTAGGAGTCATGATAGAGCACGAGTTACGGATAGAAGAGTACTCGTATGTGCACAGAGAAACGCACGTAAAGCAGTAGACCCAGCATGTGCTCTAATAGCGATTTGTGTACCGCATATGTATCCCATGATGCGCTCGAGCATTCTCATGTGGAGCAAAAACAAAGAGCAGTGATCACGCGGAGTGTTCAGACACCTATGCTGGTAATCACCCTAACCTTATATTTTGATTCAATCGGTGGAGACAGGATCATTATCATTACATTGACACCTCATGTACCTCAAAAGCAGCAAATTTTGTTCGACAGGAAAGCTAACTGCGTCTTAACAGAGCTGCCATTGTTGCAATAATTGCTGTGTGCTTCAAACTGATAATTAAACATAACGTGGCGCCCGTATATGCAACTGGCTAAACGCCTTGCTAATTAAGCAATTACTGGGTCGATACGAGCGACTGCACGGTTTGACACCATATGCCCTTTCGTGAGTGTTGGCAGAATCAGAGGGGGCAGGTGGGTCGCTTGTGAGGAAGATGAGTGTAAGGCTTATCTTGCATGATTTCTGTGGGTGGTGTTCGGCAGCTGGTATTCCTCACTGTGGCAATGCCCCCAATGTGTATCTGAAAATATTTTGGCTGCTGGTGTTCCTTGCATGCAGCGGAGCGTGCGGTTGGCTGATATGGCTGCTGCCTTGGCAACAATTTCGGGACCAACAAACGAATGTTGCACGAGTTGTAAGTATTACAAACAGACAGACACGTTTTGTCGCTACATGCAGTGTGCTATCATCGTCATCATATCATCATATTTTACTGTGTATAGTCATGGCGCGAGCAGAGTCCTGTTATCACTCCTTCTGTACGCTCTTTGGTATTTTAGTTCGAGACTTACGATCTGCAGTTTCCTGCAGTCAGTCTTTGCAGCGTGAATCCGTACAAGAAGTCTCGACTGGCTGGATCAAAGATAGGAGAATATGTAAGGTCCACATCGATTGGTGCCAACCAGTCATGAAGAGACCTTGGATTACTTTTAGCTCAACAACTACACTAAAGCCCTTCACGGCGCGGACAGGAACTACACTGAGTTTCAAAGAACTTATGATATCGTAAGCTTCGCCTTCTCACTCCCTTCTCCACTTTCAATGTCGCATATCTTCACTGTAGGAATTGGATAACGACATCTATAGTGTCAGCGTACAGCTGGAACTCGAAGCCAATGATGTACTTTACTATGTGGCCGCTATGGATGACGAAGTGAATCGATCTGACATAGTATACAATATCGGGGATCTGATCGAGGAATGCACCTTCAATAATGAGAAATGCGATTTGTACAAGTGAGCTTGGTGCCTTGTACGGAGTGGTAAAAAGTCTACCTTGTTTCCAGAGATTTCTATCCGGTCGATGACCCTTTTTATGGTCGATGCTTCATTTTTAATCGCGATGGATCGCAGTCATTCAAACAACCTGGACCGCAGTTTGGTAAGTTCATGGGGAAGGCGATGTTGATGTTCAACTGTGTGGCGTCGGATTTCTCAGAGTTCTGACCATCACCTTTTCATGCTCAGGTTTAAGAATGCTGGTCATTATTAACCAATCGGAGTACTTACCGATCACGAGCACGGCAGGAGTTGTGATAGCGAGTAAGCTATTATTCTAACCTCAAAGCACAAAAATTAGTACTAGTGGTTCTTAAAGTCGAAGATCCGGGTGAAGAGCTCTTTCCAAACGTGTTCGGAAACACTGCATCGGTTGGCTTCTCGACATCGTTCAACATGAAATATGTAAGTTTCTCGGCTTGAATTTCTATAATCACGCCACTATTCCTGCCTTTTTATGTCAGCAATCAACAAATCGCCTTCGATTGCTTTCCGATGACCACAACTGCACTGAGCAGTCTGATCAAGCATTTTACTACAGCGGCAATTACAGTGTCGAGGTCTGATTACACACAAAAGTCATTTTCCTAGTCCATACCATCTTCTTTCTAGGCATGCTTGAGAAGTTGTTGGCAAGAGCACATAGTCGATGAATGCAAGTGTGCAAGCCCCAAGTACAAATACATACCATCACCGGGCTCCAGTTACAGGCGATGCAGCTATACAGACAGTACTACGGTGGTAGAGGGCGAATGAGCACAAGGCTGAGCTAACCTTCGTTTCAGGAAAATGCATCAAAACAGCCCAGGCGACTGCCACCTGCAACTGTTTGCCTCCTTGCATGTAAGAACAACAGCATGTTTTTCCCCTCAAATACAGTGCAGCCTACCCGTATGAGTATGGTTAGAAGCGCCAAACCTATTGGAAACTGGGGTCCATGTAGTGCATACCAAGCAATTTGGCGTGTTTGCCTTCTTGCGGGTCGAAAAAGGACACTGCCCACATTTGCCAAGCCCGAGTCCATTCTTTCGTGCGGGAACCTCTGACACCATTTATCTCTTCAGACAAGCTGATCATTTCGTCTCTGTCAACCAAGCGGTCTGGCCGCCAATAAAGTTTACTGTAAGCCCTTAAGTTTCTGAACTGCGAAGCCTCTTCAGCAGTTATTGATTTGAAACATGTGATAAAATTATTCACTTTTCAGCCACTAAAATGCGTCAGGGAATGGAATGGCTCTAAAGAGGAATGTCGGGACTGGTATTCACGCAACTCCTTATTCCTCGAGATTTATTACCCCCAGACCGATTTCGAAGTTCTGACCGAATCCGTGTCGTATGAGGTGATTGACAGCGGTTACAGTATGACGTTTACTGTATAGTGTATGTATATTGTCTTCCCTTTAGCTAGTCAATCTGCTCTCAGACATCGGAGGTCAAGTGGGCATGTGGACCGGTTTCAGCGTAATTACGATGGTCGAAGTGCTCTACGTCATTGTCCTCCTGTGCACCTTTTGTGGAATGCGAATCCGCAGCCCTGGCAGCCAATTGAATCTGATGGACGGAAAAATGACAGTAATAAGTGCTTGGCAACAGTTGGTCCTACGTGTGATTTTTTAAAATCCCTCGGCCTTTCAGGGACAGACTCAGAAGGTAGACCAAGGTCCAATAAGCTACGAAAGCAACATGGAAACTACAAAAATGTGATAGGTGTTGGGCCACGAGCAGGTCTGATAACACTATCAAATATGTGTTATGCATACACGTAGGTTATGCACAGAAACGTTCGCAGCTTTTAAGCATACCACTGGTTCGTCGGGTGTTCCTAGAAATGATTATATATCCCCTACACACATGCACAGTGCACTGTGTGTTTGGTACAATGCACAGAATGTATACTGTATGTTTAAGCACACTGTCCCTCGACAAAGGCTTTAGTGATACCTTCAATCGGCAGATTTAGCGAAGCCTGAAGCACAACAGCTAGCAGCATGGAAGATCGTCATAAGGTCGTAGCGGATGAAATCTGGGAAGTGGCTAAGCTGGATTTGCAATGCAAACTAGAAAAACGAAAACCATTTGCATTACTTATATCTATTGCAAGCTTCTAAAGATATCCGTAGATACTTGCAGCAGTATACAGTATACCTTGTGTGGAAAAGGGTCGCAGTCGTTGTGCGGTCGAAGATCCGTCCACAGCCCAACATTTGGCCTCTCAAGAAGGTAGTGTGCCTGGTTGCCTTTACTGGCAGCCTCATACACAGAGCAGTGTGCGGTCTGATTGACTGGCCGCCGCATAAAGCGTATTAGTTGCCTTCGTTGGCCGCTTGATACACTCCTCCAGGCGAGGCAGAAATCCGCCGGGTTGATGTCTCTGATCGCTACGACTAGAAGACCTGCCTGAAGGGTTTTTGAGATCATCAGCTCCCCACGTTACCTTCTCCAATGTGGGCTGTCCAACCTGTCACATATCATGCTGTATATTCTGTATAGATGCAAGTTGGTATGCCTAAAGAAGCGTTGAGCTGAACTTGGTTAAATAGGTAGCTGCTGGATCCTCAAACACTAACGATAAGAGAGCACTCGAGCGGGTATACAGTGTGCTTGTTCAGGGGCATGTTGTACTCCTAACAATGACACAAGAGTAGTGGAATGTGAAGTCCTTTGCGGATCCCGTAAAGATTTACTTATAACATTCGAACAATTTGGCATATCAGCTGCGATCCTTCCTTGTCATTTCACAGGCGGGAATCCAAAATTGGTTTTGCGCTTGTCATGATGCCATCTACCACCACTGCCTTGACGCTCAAAGGCAGGATTGCACTTATGCCTGTGCTAAATTCACCCAGTGTGCTCCCTTCGACCTCGAGCCACAGTGATAAATCAGCCAGTGGGCACTGTACTGCGAAGAAGTTGGCTCCGCTTCCATCAGTGGCTGTGAACATGACCTGCACATGGTCCACATTGCACACTAGATCATCTGGCTGCGGGGAAACCTGGCATGGGTTTTTTGGATTTGGGTCCCAAATGTTCTCTAGACGTCGCAAAATGATCACTCCTTCTTTGCCTGAGCTGCGACCGCAACGCTTTGCACAGCATACTGTAAAATACATGGTTGCACAGCGTACGTCGTTTCTATGGCGGGACTTACCATAAAGACACAATCCGCAGCAGCATGAATATCTTACGAGGCAGCCCTGGCCTTGTTTCGACTTTAATTTGGCCTAAACAAAGTTTGTCGCAATTTCTTTCACCTTCGCATACTGAGTGGGCTGACTTACATACTGAGTTTTTGCAAACTTCAGTGCACTTACGAGGGCCCCTCCACCAAAAAGGCCGAGTAGGATCTTCCCCACAAAAAGCACGTTTTCTACAGTGTCTAAAACGGACAAACGGTCATGAACTGAGGCCAACATACCAGCAGATCGGCTCACCTGACGTCTGGGTACCGTTCGACTGCATGGCGGGAGTCAAGGTACTGATCAAGATTGCCACGGTCTTATTACTGGTGACAGTGTTTTCATGTGTTGCGTTGGGTACATTGTTCTCGCTTTTCGTTGTAACGCTTGGCATGTCCACTGCTCTGCTTTGCATATGACTGCTTGGTGCTTCTTGGGAGAGCCAGAGATTTACTGGAGCAGGCGATCCCCTCGTGGAAGGTCTATACCAACTTGTCTCCAATGATGCGCTGAGGATTTTGGCGCTGGACTCTTTGGACTGCGTCAGACTGGCCTTCTCAACCGGTGGAACTGACGGTGCGGGCTCTTCATAACCAATGTCAAATGCAGAACAGAAATACATGTTTTGATCGCTGGTCATGTTCTTGAACGTATCTGAAAGAAATATACCACCCCTGGCATAGAAATGATGTCCACTAGATCCCTTGACTTTCTTATCGCGCGTAAAGCCAGTGCGAACTTTTAGCTTCTGTCGCCTCTCAAATGCTTCGACCCGTCCCAAACCCATGTTATGCTTACCAGGATCAGTCGATTGACATACAACTGTTCGACTTCCGTCGTTGCACTGATTGTTGATCCAAGCCGTGCGACTACGTTTATACTGCACCATCTGCAAAAGATGCCAAAGTCACTCTTTCGTTCAAAGGGAATATTTTCTATGCATACCACATCCTTCGTGTTTATCACGACACTGGTACAATTGCAATCTTTAATCTTGGAGAACATCTGCACAGAGCTCCCACAC
The DNA here is from genome assembly GCA_030248295.1 of Mesodorylaimus sp. YZB2_4. Lineage (NCBI taxonomy): Eukaryota > Metazoa > Nematoda > Enoplea > Dorylaimida > Dorylaimidae > Mesodorylaimus > Mesodorylaimus sp. YZB2_4. Next base: position 4,254 of record JASANH010001516.1, on the reverse strand, counting down.
CATGAGTTTGAATCACTCACAATCGAATTGTGATGAGCCCAAGCCATGTAATTTTTCCTAAAGTACGGTTCTCCGTCCTCCCATACAAACTTGCCAGACGTTAGCGACTTGACCAGGCCGACGTAGAAGCCAAGTTCACGAATGTCGCACCTAAGAACCCAAAGTTCGCCCCTGTCATCCCGTACGTAGTACTTGTAGGTTCTATGCACAGAGAAAACATACTTCGTTTCCACAGCGTTCATCAGCGTTCTCCAACGCTTTTCGTCAGTTAGCATCAGTAAGTCGGCATTCGATCCATAGGACAGGCATGTTCGCCGACTGCTTTCGTAATCTTGATTCTGGGCATTGAGAACCACGACGGAATAAAACGATGAGCTGTCAGAAAGGTGAGTGACGGACAGAATGCACAGTGAAACAGTGACCCAGTTGTGCATAGCTGATCGTAAGTCTGATGTTGGTCTCCTTGAAAAGATGGCTTTTCTCGAGAAGCATAACGGGACGGCAAACGGTCTAAAATGGCAAAGAGTAAGCAGCACGGAGCCAAAAATTAAAAAATTGGGCCAACGGCTTTCTATAAAATTGGTACTTTTTCACAGACAGAGCACAAGAAAACTAATTTACACTTTTAGCCGGCGTGAGTGGCCGTATTTCAATGTAAGGAGCAATAAATAAGGTGCCACTCATGCTGATTCGGCACATTATCAGGATAATTTCAATCGTGGTCTGTCACCATTTCATTTTGTTGAAGTTGTCAAAGCCGAGTTGACTAGGCGTAGAAAGTGCAAGGAAAGGATGTTTTATTTTTTAATTTTTGTGGGCCCGCGCCACCCCAGTTCCCCCCAGGGGACTTCCAACCCGTTTTGCCAATAGGCATGATATGATAAGCAAGGCCGTGAGGTGACCAGCTCTCACGGCAGCGTCCCTCTGCGCGTTTTCACTAGGAGCACCTCCACGAGAGGGCATCCTGGGCCAGACACTGACTTCCTCGGACGATGGAGGGTGGGCTTCGAACCCTTTCGGTTTTTGACAGCCGAGACTGTCTACTTGTTTGGCTTCAGTCTCTCCACTCGGAGCACTTCAACGGTACCAGGTGAGTCACCCACAGCCTGGCGTGCAAGGCCAGCGAGGGCTTATGGTTCGCAAACCGACCTGCGTCACAAGGGATTGAACCCAGGACGAGTCCAGCCGCTCGAGCAGCACGGCGAGCGATAGCGAGCTCCCAAGCAGTACGGAGAGACGAACGCCGGACCGTTTCACCAACGCCGCCACGCAAGGAAGAGTTGCAAGCCCGTACGTGGCTCCATGCGTGGCCCGCGCCCGTGAGTTGTATACCCGTGCGTGGCTCCATGGCACACGAATCAGCCCTATTCCGCGGCTTCCGACTCTACAAGACTTCAAGTTCATGATATCACACGATAAACACAGAGAACCCAGAACTCTTCTTCCCAAGCATTATTGCACGCTAACAGCAAACAAAAAAGAGGAAGATATGACGAGGGCAGACTGATCTGTTCATAATTATCACAAGCAAACACACATCACGACTTCGATAGCCTTCTCCAATCTCGCGAGTAGCGCTCCATGACATCTAAGGGGGGAAGAGTTAGAGTGACCACAACATAAGCAACACACAATCGGAGCACCTAGTACTTGCTGGTCCCTTGCGTAACTGCTGCCGTCGTAGTCTTGACCTGACTTTCAGCTGGTGCTTTACTCTGTAACATCAGACACATTATTATCGCCCCGTGCCACCCCCTCCAGGACCGTGCCTGTATGGGACTCAATCACTTACCGAATTCTTACCCGTGTTATCCATCATAATGTAATCGTGTACAGATTTGGGCACGGTTGTTTTGCTGGCCGTTCCAACCTTGGTCTGCACGAACGGGGCCTGAGTCTGCAAATGAATCATCTCTGGAATACTACAAGCAAACAGCTCACAACCAAACCCTCTTACCTTGGACTTTAAGCCTGCCTGAGTCTGTCCCTCAGAAACCATAGTTGCGCTTGGGCCTGCCGAATTGGGCGCAGCCGTCAAACTAGGACCCGCTGCAGATTCCGGCCCCGCTGTGGCTGATGCCAACGATGGATCACCGGCCACCGACTTCATGACGGACTGTTTGGGTGATTTCTTGGTGCCCGGACTTCCCGACCCCTTCGCACCTTTCTTCTTTTTCGCCTCTTTGGGCGTTGGATCTGGCCCTTCTTCGGCTTCCTCGTCACTCGCGCCCTCTTCTTTCTTGGACGTTTTCCGCTTGGCATTCTTCTTGCCCCCTTTGTTGCTCTTTCCTCCCTCCTCGCCGCCGCAGCAAAGGAAAACTGTGAAAATCAACGACGCTGTCACGACGATAGCATTGACAACGACAAGGACTGCAACCAAAGTGCTCGGCACAGACGAGTCGGATCGCAAGGGAAAAGGAGCCATGCCAGCCAGAGGAAAAGTTGGGCCGTCAGTCAAGCGTCACAGCAAAACTGACAGACTTGTCGCGAAGTGCGCGATTGATACGAGGAGGCGGCGCCTACTGCACAGTGCCCGAAAATGAAGCACTTTACGCTTCTAGGTGATATGTGATTTGGTATCGTTCATGCTAGGGGTGCGTTTTTCTCTGTTGACCTAAATGGTCTGTTCATCTCGCTTCTCTTGAAACAGCACCAAACTCGAAGCGTTGCCGCCTCTCTATCTCTTTATCTCGCGACAAGAATGGACCTGAGAGTGCGTGCCTCAGTCGCAGCAGCTACTGTGAAGTCAGTTTAGCAAAAGCGCATTGGCATCAGTGTTATGCGTGTTGTTTGTTTGCAAGAGTGCGACAGTTCTTCTTCACTCTCTTATTAGCGCGTTCGGGCTGATCTTACAAGCGAGCGGTCTAAGGTCTTCAATAGCCCAAGCCTGGTAGAAAGGCTTATTCCTGCAGAGTATCGATCACGAAGACCCCGACTCCTCAGCAAACCCCTCAGGCGTGTTTGCTGCGCCTCCCAAGGGTGCCTGCAACTGATATTTGCAATGATACACTAGCCTGGCTGCTGGGCGAATGCACCCGGTCCAAAGATGCCTACGCTGGCGAACAGTTCCACTGTCGATGGCGCAGTAAAGACTCAGTCAACACAAGAGGATCCTGTACGAAGCACAACAACGCACGACGACGTCTTAACAGTCCTAGGTGTTACTCACAGACAAATCCGCAGACAAACCAAGTACCGGTACCTGCCCTGAAGTCAACTCCTGGACTCTTCCAGTATGAACCAAAGGAAACGATGACCGCAGAGGCCCTTCGAGAGTACGCTAATCGAAGTCCTAGGCTGGCGCCTGGCCTGCCCCACCGTTCTGCCAATGGGGTGGACAACACAAGGGGTGGCTCCGCACAAATTCAGAACAAACCGATGAAAACGAATCGAGTGAGGAAAAGTAAGGGAGAGCCCCGATCTCTCCCGGCGACCAGCCCTTATACCGCCCTGGCTCCTCCTTACCGAGCCAACTACTGGAGCCACACCCCGAGAATTACAGGCGCCCCCAAGCGGCAATGCTCACAACATCAGAGACAAATTGCTCAACGTCTACTTTGGGCCACGAGGCTTCAGGCTAGTGTGCTCGCAGCCACCGAGGCGACAAAGGGTGCATGGGCCTCGGAGGCGAGCTGCTGTGATGTTTTCTTTCTGATCTCAGCAGGATGCAAGGGGCTCAGCTCAGTTTGTCTTCTTCAGCACACCCAACGTCGGACCACGCTCAGGCACAGCACACGACAAGGCCCGTCACTCGATCACTAATGGCCGTGGTGCTTGGAGACGTACTTCTTGAGCATGTCGACGACTTGTTCCATGGCCGGTCGATTGGCGTTCTTCGACATGCACGCGTTGGCGATCTCGGCCAGCTCGGGCGGCATTCCACGCGGCGGGTCGACCCTCTTTCCTTCGTGCAGGTACTTCATCACGGCGCGCACGTCCATCTCCTGGCTGTTGAAGTACTGCTCGTACGGATTGCGGCCCTTGTTGTACATCTGAAGGATAAGGTGTGCATTTCAGGCCAGCACGTCCAACAGAAGCACTCACCTCGAGGATCAGGATGCCGAAGCTCCACACGTCGCTCGATTTTGTCCACTCGCGCGTCTGCAACGACTCCGGCGGCATGGAGAAGACGGGCAGCTTCCGCTTGGTGGCGAGTTCGTAGTGGTCCGGGGCCATCCTCGACAGGCCAAAGTCGGCGATCTTCACGACTGTCCGGTTGCCCACCTTGTGCGCCAGGCAGTTGAGAGAAGCGAT